>JAOTRA010000036.1:9850212-9862923 GCA_026260255.1 Pseudolaguvia tuberculata | reverse complement strand
ATTATATCAAATAAAACACCGTATAAAGACAGTATTCATTTATTATATCAAATAAAACACCGTATAAAGACAGTATTACCTGTTGGACATTTTTTGTTTAAAAATAAAATGTCAGAAATGGTATTGTGCATTTGCTTGAAATTACAGCTGCATTTCCATACATTTATAGTGTTTACAGATGTAGAATTTGTTTAATTTAATTTTTGAAACTCAAAATGGAAAAGTTAATTAAAAAAATTCGATTAAATTGTATAAACTGGGTGACTTAAGTATTTACAGTTGGGAGAAATAGGGTATAAGCAGGGTAACTTGGGTATTTTAAGTAAAAAGAATTATTTTGCATGAGTACAACAAACTCAAAACTAGATGTTTCTGCTTACTTAAAATTGGAAAGTTCAAAACTGATTACCTCAATTATTTTTTAGTTTTGTCAACTTATTCGGGATTACAGTGTTTATATGATTGAAAAGCCAATAAAGCTTCTTAATATTTGATACTAGGTTGCAACTGACACAAGAAACATATTTTGTAAAGGATTCTGAAAGTGGAACTTTGATATAGTTTGCTTGTTTCTTGTTTATCCAGCTGATATGGTCACTGTAATTTTTTCTGGGTATGATAAATAATACTACCTGAATGTTTATTGTTTTACTGGTGTTAAGTTCTGCCATTTACTACTAACTACCGCTTCTCATACCAAAAAATGAAAAATTCAGTATAAATGGACAGATTAGTCCCATAAAGAACACATCTGTCCAAACATCAAGTAATACCCTGTCTTAGAAGATAAAAGTCCCGCTCCAAATCTATTTAACCTTTGCAGACCCTTTTCAAATGGAATGAGCTAAGCCAAAGTAGAAACAAAATAAAAGCTATGAATAGAAAAGAAGATTAACTTTTTATACAAATGTTTGGGGCATGGCTTGGTCAGAGTGTTTCTATAGGCAATAAAAACTAATAAAATGTCATTTGAAATGAATTTTTAATACTGTATAATATTATAGTATTAAGTAGGAATAAACATTTTTGACAAGGTAGATTTAATTACTTCCTATAAAAGGTTATTTTGTCTGACACTCATCACTACATACAGGGAAAATAATACAGGCCTTTATCAGATTGAGTAATTGTTGATGAAAGCACTCTCCTCTTCTTGGCTCGCCAACAGAAACATGCTGTGGCATCTTGTTACCTAATTGGCATCAAAAAAGCATACATTCCTCTGTTAAGCCTTGCAATTTGTCATCCACCTCAACATAATGTGTAAAAGTCCCCAATAGGCTTGATTTATTGAAGAAGCCTGAAAAAAGGAGATTGTTCTGTTTAAGATTAATGACTAAAGTATGTCATAATACTGGTCACTGTGGTATTTTACCTTGTGTAATTTAATTTGTCTGCCATAGAAAAGGCATTGTATGACTGTTAACTGTAGATGCCTGGCTGTACCTTGTTGTGTTAAAAAAATCTTTGGCATGCTGAAAACTGAACCTTAATTATGTAGTACTAACTAGGCCTCAGTGAGCCGTTAAACCTCTTTTGTTTGAGGAGTGATTCCTCTGTCAAAAGCTCAGACAAGCTTTGATTTAATGAGAAATGAGAAAACCTACACAAGAAATCAACATTTCTGTGAGAGGACACAGTAAAGACAATACTGGTTGTCAACAGAATAATAAAGATGCTGGCTTGTTTTAGAAGGATAAATAATATGGGATGACCAGAATCAACAACTTTACATTTTCAGCAGTTAGCAGAAGCTCTCACCCTATGTGCGCTGCGGACCCCAGTGACACCGAATTAGGGAATAAGAGCGTTACAGGAGGTCATTATTACCATTCACATTGTACAACAGCTCAGCTATATGTGACAGATGCCAGCACTTTCTCATTACACTAATACAAGGAAGCTGTCATTGTACTCTACATTCAAGTTCTTCATATTCATCATCATTCACAACCATTTTTCACGTGTACTTATTTAAATTCATTCATTCATTCATTCATTCATTCATTCATTCATTCATTTGTCTTCTTATCCGCTTATACCCTAATTTGGGATCACGGTGGTCTGCTGGCGTCTAACATAGACAATTTAAAATGACCAATCGACCTAATCTGCATGTTTTTGTACTGTGGGAGGAAACCAGACTACCGGAAGAAACCCACGCAAGCGCGGGGAGAACATGAAAACTCCGCACAGAAAGATCTCCGGAAATCGAACCCCGGGACCTTTTTGTTGTGAGGCAACCATGCTATCCACTACGTCACCACGCCACCCTACTTATGTAAATACTGATGTTAATCTGGTTAAATCTGCGATGGACTGGCGAACCCTCCAGTGTGTAATCCTGCCTCTCTCCCTAAGTGAGCTGGGATAGGCACCAGTAGACCCTCGTGACCGAATGAATGAATGAATGAATGAATGAATGAATCTGGTTAAATCTAAAACTGTGGCTCATACCTACAATATTACATTTAATTTAAACATTGTATTGGAAATACAAATTGACTATGCTGCTGTAACACAAGAATTTCCCTCATGGGATCAATAAAGTATATCTATCTAAAACAACCCAAAAAACAGTTGAATAGTAGCATGTTTTCTGTGGGTGCTCATTTAAGAACGAGGTTTGTCTTTACGGTTTTGTCTCTTGAAGACAGCCAGTGACTCCACTGTTCTGACAATGATGCATAGTTAATTCCACCATTCTGGTGCAAAAACACAGAAAATATCTTGAGACCAAAATATAAAACAATAATCAACATATTTCTGGGCCCAGGTTGAAGGCGTAGTTAATATCACAGAACACTCATCTATCCATCAATCTTCCATCATCCATTCCAACCAGCTCATTCTCTAATCTGGGATCACAGGTATACTGGAGCCTATGCCAGTGCACATAGGGCAAGGGTACACCCTGGACAGTTCACCAGTCCATCGCAGGGCCACAAACATAGACAGACAACCACAGCACACACTCACTCCTATGGACAATTTAGAATCCCCAATCAATGTAATACATATTTATTTGAACTACGGGAGGAAACTGGAGTAACCGGTGAAAACCCACACAGGCACAGGAAAACATGCATACCCTGCACATGAAGTTTGGGTTCAAACTTTTGGGAGTTTGGGAATTGAACCCAGGCCCTTTTTCTTGTGAGGTGACCATTATAACCACTTCAACCACTATCACAGAACATCAACAGTCTCTTTTTCTCTTTGATCTCAGTTTTCAAAAATATGTTAATCTCTGTTGCTCCTAAAATAAAAATATAAGTTAACCATGTTACTAAAAAACAAAAACTAGTATATTAAAATATGTTAATATATGAAGTAAATGTTGCTTTATTCCAGACACAACTCTGTACACAGTTTATCTCTATCAAGCAAACCTATAAAGTATTTATCCTTTTTTCAAAAAAAATATTTTAATGTAAAGAAATAGATTTTAAGAAAAAAACAGTATTCAATTTAATACAGGATGGCATGCAGGTGCACTGAGGTTTTCATTATGTCAGGGTGCCTTTTGCTTTGCATATGTTACAATACTCATCCCAACTCTTCATTGTCAGAAACCGCCATCGCTGTATGATTAGAGGACTGGTCTTACTATTTACGTAGGCGCCAAGCCTACTATGGGGTGGCTTATTAAGACTGCTATTAAGTATACGAATGTACAGTATATGAGCGGGTATACAGAATGTTAATCCAAGTCATGTTCTGAGTTCTAGTGTTCTTATGTTTTGTGATCACAGACTAAATCTATGTTTTGTTTCTTCAACGTTATCGCCTCAGTGTGATTATTGTTTTGCTCCTTTCGACCCACCTTAAATAACAGTGTGTGCTTTCAGCATGGATCCTCTTCTACATTCCGTTAGAGCATACTATACATGTGCAGCATATGTAGAACGGGTGCAGTTACCCCCAATCACCACACAAAGACACCCTCACTCAAATTCTGATGGACTGTTTCCTGTTCCGGTCATAGGGCAAAGGCCTGATATTTAAGTTAGCGGTTTGCTACCATGCGGTATAAAAGTATTGCTTGTCTGAGCAACTTTACCAAGCGTTATCTGATGTTTCTGAGATTGATTCTTTGTTATGACGCTACGCCTGTTTCTACGTTTCTGAGATTAGCTTTACAATTCGTGCCTTGATTACCTGTTTAACCGTGTACTGACCTATTATGACTACGTTTCTGCCTGTTTCTGAATTCCTGATTAAACTGAGTATCTGCATTATAGACCCAAACAAGGCTGATTCCTTAAAATATGAGAATATTTAAGTCTTTTATCCATGATTCTGCCAAAGCATTTTCTCTGGAGATTTGCCTTTTAAAGAGATTCAATTATTAAACTTACTGATTTGGCCAAGAATTCAGCTTGACGAGTTTTGTTTTGTTAGTATATAAGCAAAAACATGAAATAGGTAACTTGGTATCAAAACAAAGATATCAAATAAAACAAGTTGTCAGTTTATGTCAAATTCCCTATAGTTAATCATAATATGTTTGTGTGTTTGCTGACATCAGAACATGTGATGATGGAACACAGGGGCCAAAACATGTTTGTGTCGAGTTATTCAGCTGTAAAAACATGGCCTTCTATCTGATAACGTCTTCTAAAGTTTCAATTTGACGCCTCCCAGATATTTTGTTTTAACCCTTTGAAAAAAACCTCTGCTAGAACGAACTTTGGTTTGACACTTCTCATTGTCAGGTTTCTGGTGTACTGAATTAGGGAACTGCTAATCTCATAACCTTGTGGGTGCAGGCGTCTGGGACTCCTTTCATTGGTTAATGTGTTTATAGCAAAGGATCATGGTGTGAACAGTAAAGAATTAAGGTCTTATGAATTATGGTTGTGCTATGACTATGTTGTGAATTAGGTTTAATTGGAATAAGCGGGTAAGACGATGACTGAATGAATGAATGAATGAATGAATGAATGAATGAATGAATGAATGAATGAATGACCCTGAACTAACTGCATACCATGCTAGCAAAGATGTTGTTTTTTTGATGGTCATTATTTCTTATAGTAACCTGTCCAAATTTTGACTAATGATGACTATAAGAACATTTGCATAAACAAACATTAAAAGCAAAACATTTTTTAAATAGTATTATAAACATATTATAAACAGGGCAATTTAGCAGCAGTATTCCCTAAATGACTTACAGTGCTTTTGTGTGTCATTTTTGTTTGGGGGGGGGGGGGGGGGGAAAACAAACAAACACAGATCTTTTCTAGACAGGACCTTGTCAACAGACATAATGAAAATATGCTTCTCAGCAGTAAGATTCCGTAGCTTACATGTGCATGAATGGTTTGTTCTGTCAAGGAATGTTGGAGTTAGTCTGCCGAGCTTCAGAAATGAACATGTAATTATGGTAAAATCTGTTATAAACTGATTTGTATAAAATTTGTACCATATATTTTAAGGCTTAAGAGGTGGCAAAGATAATTTTGTTCAATTCAAAGTTTGTCCAATTTCCTTTCAATTTCCATAATTTTACTAGGGTTTAAAACTCCCAGCAGCATAAATAATTTTAATTTTAACTTTTAATTTCTAAACAGCAGATTTAAGTATCTGATTATAATATAAAAATTCATTTAAAAACCTTAAACCATTCAGGTATACGATCTATATCCCTCAAGCGGGCTGTCTTAATCCTCCTATGAAAGGTGATACGACTTTTGAAAATATGGAATGTAATATTCTTCCATTACTTTTTTATATGGTGTACTACACTGTGGTGTACTTTTGTGTTTAACATAGCTGACAGCATGGCTGCTTATTATATAAATACCCAACTGGTTCGAGGACAATGATGGTATTTGAAAATAACAATAACAGGTTCAGCTATGTACTTGCAGTCATAAGACCAAAATAGTTTAACAAGAGGAATGGCCACATACCTCAAAAGGTCTTGTTTATTTAAATTTGACACAAGTTTGTTAATGGCCATCTTTATTGTAAGGTCAACAAACGTTTGAATTCTTCTCAACACTCTACAGAGAATAATATTCAAAATATTTCCACTGTGCTTTTATGGATGCTTTGAGTCATTTCTATTAGGCATTCTATGATTTATTTTTCAGCTTGTTCTTTTCAGGTGCTCCAGCCTTCACTGCTGTCATAGCTGCATAAAAATAGAATAATGCTATGAGCAAAAGTCTCTACTAGAAAAATACATGCAAATATACATACAAAAAAAATTAAAAGCCATACGAAATAAATATGAATAGTACTGCAGGCAATTTTTTTTTCTCTGTGTGTGTGTGTGTTTGTGTGTGTGTGTGTGTGTGTGTGTGTGTGTGTGTGTGTGTGTGTGTGTGGTGGCACAGCCAGCTGTTGATTTGGGACCTGGTTTCAAGCCCACCACTGCCAGTCAAGTCATCTACTGTTGGGTCAGTGAGCAAGACCATTAACCATTCCTGCTCCAGGGGCACTGTGTCATAGCTAACCCTGTTCTCTGATGCCAAATTACCAAGATAGGATATGCGAAGAAAGAATTTCACTACGCTTTAAAGTATAATTGACAAAACACTGTTTACAGTACCTTGAAAAAGGATTCATTGCCTTTGAAGTTCTTTCACATTTTTCCTTTACATTTATAGCATTTGGCAGACAATCTTTTCCAGAGCAACTTAAATTTATCTCTGTTGTATAACTGAGCAATTGGGGGTTAAGAACAACACCTTAACCGCTAAGCTACTCCTTCCCACAAAATATTTTACACTTTACTACCACAAATGTTATCTTTAATTTTGATGTTATCTAGACAGGGCTCTATAGGCAGGGCTCTATAGGCAGGCTCTATAGGCAGGGCTCTATTCGTAACTGAAATATGACGATGACAAAGTATGCTGCTTGCAAGTGGCTTTCAAAAGGGAATTGTGATATGAGTAATGGGAGACCTGTGCTCCAGTAAAGCTTTATATCTAGCAACGCCTCTGGTTGAGACTCCAGCACAATGATCAAATCATAAAATATAAAATGTGTAATGGTTTCTGGTTAAGCTTTAACAATGTTCAAAAATGTGTTTGCACAATTGGATAGATATATAATTCTGTTTTCCTTCACAGTTCTCAAATAGAACCTCTGCGGCAAAGATCCTTTCACGCAGTAAAAGCTGCCCAGTGTATTTTAACATACAGTAATACAGTCTTCATGCAGTTAGATAAAAACATTTTGACCCTTTAAATCAAAGAGGGTGTGTATGATGGAACTTATACAAAAACACAGTATACAGTTTTTGTCAGAGGAGCTTCCATGGAGATTTGGGTGGAGATTAATGTTGTAGATGGAAACATTGTCGAAACCTGGCAAACCACAATTAGTCTCGACTGGAGCTCTAGCACAATGATATTTTTTTTCAGAGTGATAGTCATGCACAATGGAAAGGATACACTGTCACAATATAAGTTCCACCTTAAAACGAAACATCCTATTGGTTGGAAAAAGCATGGAAGTCGTGGAGGTATCGACTATCTCTTGCAAGAGGGTGGAAAATTTAGGCACACATGACTGTCATTGCCTGTCAGAAGAGCTGAAGAATCACAAACAAAGACAGGGCTCACCTGTAATACGCAACTAGAAGTGGAACAATGGCGCACCTGCCAACGGCAGTCTCAACGCACACAGAAATACCTACATGCACACAGCAACAAAAGTGTTGGTAAATATTTTAAGAATGTCAACAAGGAGATGACAAACATGTTTAAACACCATTGACTGGGACTTAATGCTAAGCGTTTACTTAAGTGCAGGCACTGATTGATGCATTCGTTGTTGTCTCACAGACCTGAACTATACCTTTTGTAATACGCAGATCTATTTTTAACTGGGCAAAATTGTTATTGACTGACGGAACCTCCTGTTTGTGCCTGAGCATGTTGTTCTGTGCTGGGAGCCCATATTGAAAGAAGGGAGTACCCCTAATTTATATACCACAAAGGGAGGAAACTGTATTGTATTAAAATAAATTAGAGTTGAAAAGAAAATAAGGCAATCGTGACTTCATCTTCCACTCTATACAAATTTAGTCATTAGTCAAAATAAATTTGTTTCAACATGTAGAACAATGACAATTTTCAATTTTTCCATGGAAAATATGTTTAATAGGTGTGTCCTTTTATGTTATTTATTCTACATTGGTTTAAGACATGTGCCTTGGGTTTCAATACTTTACAAAAACATCTGCTTAGTAAACATATCAAATTCTAATATGACGTTTAAGTAATTTTAAAAGAGATGATAAATTAGGTATCAGTTATTTTAATACAGTTACAGTTACATAATACAGCTCTGTCACAACCTTAAGAGATTGGAAGTAATGTAATATGCAGTTATAGACTTTTGTAATTGCTGATGAAGCTTTTTGTAATGAGTCACTTTTTTTTTTACATCTTTGGTATAAAGTTTCTGTTCTTTGTAAAAGTAAATATGTTCCATGATGTTTTCTGAAATTATGATATGCAGGACCAAAAATGTTTATTGGAAGCAGTTACAGAGGGCCCCTACTAAGGAGTTATCAATGATCTGGTAGGTATGGCAGGAGGTATGGCAGAAGCATGCCAACAAACAATCACTAATCACTATAGATGTACTAAGCAGACATGCTGAGAAACCCAAGGGGAGGAGGCCCCTTGATTTATCTTTCAGGGCCACAAAAGAGAGGCATTTGTGGTTAAGTCTATCTAGTATGAAGGAAATGGACAGTACTTGTCTACTGGAAACCCCAGTTGACTCATCAGGTAACACAGTAAAATTGGTAGGTGCCAATATGAAAAGACAATTGGCAGCATTCCAAAGGTCCTGGTCTAGACAAGATTGGCAATGTTGAATGTAACCATAAACTTTAATAATGTCAACCCTTCTCTTGGTTCTTGAACCTGATGTGTCTTCTAGATAGTGATCCTCTTTAAATACACAGAAGGAACATCCTAGCGCAACCTCATATAGAGTTAAGCTGTGGTAATGGGTGCTTAAGGGGAGATCATACTCCAGTCTGGAGCTTCCTCCACATGTCAAGTGAGGGACAGCAGCCACTAAATGGACAATAAGCTGATGAGAAGACTCCTGGTCCTATTGTGCAACCTACTAAGGATACTATGGGAATGGCGGCTTCCAGACCTCGGTATTCAGGGCACTAGATATTTAAAATGTTCTTTGGGGACCACTGTGGGCCAATGAGCAAGGCCCTTTATCCCCAATTGCTCAGTTGTTTAGTGGAGATAAATGTACAGTTGGGTATGGAAAGTATTCAGACCGCCTTGCATTTTTCACTATTTGTTATATTGCAGCCATTTGCTAAAATCTTTTAAGTTAATTTTTTAACTCATTAATGTACACACAGCATCCCAAAATTACAGAAAAATACCAAATTCGGGACATTTTTGCTGATTTATTAAAAAAGAAAAAATTAAATATTACATAGTTTTTAGACCCTTTGCTGTGACACTCATATATTTATCAGGTGCTGTCCATTTCTTCTGATCATCCTTGAGATCAGCTCTGGTTAATTATATTGGCTGGACTTGATTAGAAAATCCCCACACCTGTCTATATAAGACCTTATAGCTCACAGTGTTTGTCAGAGCAAATAAGAATCATGAGTGTTTGTCAGAGCAAATAAGAATCATAAGAACGTTCCTAAGAGGGGCCTCTATAATTCTTAAACAGAAGCCGTTCTTGAACTGGCCGTCCGGTGAAACTGAGCTAATATATATGGGCTAATATTCTGAGCTAATATTCTCTAGTCTGATGAGACCAAGATAGAACTTTTTTGGCCTTAATTGTAAGTGGTATGTCTGGGAAAAAACAGGCACTGCTCATCACTTGTCCAATACAATTCCAACAGTGAAGCATGGTCGTGGCAGCATCATGCTGTGGGGGTGTTTTTCTCTTGCAGGTAGAGGACAAATGGTTGCAATCGAGGGAAAGATGGATGCGGCCTAGACGAAAATCTTCTCCAGAGTGTTCAGGACCTCAGACTGGCCGAAAAATGTAAGTTCCAACAAGACAATAACCCTAAGCACATAGCTAAAATAACGAAAGATTAGTTTCACCATAACTATGTGACCGTTCTTGAATGACCCAGCCAGAGCCCTTACTCTGAAGAGACCTAAAAATGGTTATCCACCAACATTTAACATCCTGACAGAACGGGAGAAGATATGCAAGGAGGAAAGAGGATCCCCAAATCCAGGTATGACAAATTGCATCTTTCCCAAAATACAGTCATTGCTGTATCTTTTTTAATAAATCAACAAAATGTCAACAATTGTGTTATTCTGTCAACATGGGATGCTGTGTGTATATTAATGAGGAAAACTTAAACAGTTTAGTAAATGGCTGCAATATAACAAAGAGCGAAATATGTAAGGTGGTCTGAATACTTTCTGTACCCACTGTAAGTTGCTTTGCATGAAAATTAAATTAAAATTTTCTAGATAATAGATTTAGCCACAAGTCCATACCACAGTTGACACTAGTATACATTCATGCAAATCTCATTCCCAAAGTGTTTGAATGCAGCTTAAGTAAACATACTTAACGATGGTTCCATGAGGGTTTGAGATGACAGATTACAGAGAAATGCTGCCACCCATGTATATAACATTATTTACTGGTTGATGAAGTCATCTGCAAGATAATACTTTCTGATTAATCAGATTACGCACATTGTTCAATGCAAATGTTATAAAACATGTGACCTAGAAACTCTCTATAATAACACTATTATCTAGCTCTTTCACATTCATTAGAATCCATAGTGAATATTAGGTAACAAGATCCGGTTTCAGACTCGATCGGAATCATTCATTCATTCATCTTCTTGCCCGCTTATTAACAAATCCGGGGTCACGGGGGTCTGCTGCGCCTATCCCAGCACACATAGGGCAAGAGGCGGGGGGGTACACCCTGGACGGGTCGCCAGTCCATCACAGGGCAACACAGAGACAAACCACCATTCACACACACATTCACTCCTATGGACAATTTACAATCACCAATCCCCCTAATTGTTTTTGGACTGTGGGAGGAAACCGGAGTACCTGGAGAAAACCCACGCAAGCACGGGGAGAACATGCAAACTCCGTACATTCGGATTCAAACCCGGGACCTTCTTGTTGTGAGGCGACTGTGCTATCCACTACGCCACCGTGCCTCCCCGATCACCTCCTACGATCCCCGATCGGAATCAGGACTCAGATATATATGTATATATATTTTCTCATTATTTTTTAACATAGCTATAGTTATGTGGTGGCACAGAGTTACACCTCTTGACTCCACACAGAAACAGCAACACGTGCGGCATGACATCACTTTGTTGCAGAGAGACTATTGGTTAAATGCTGGCAAAGTAAATCACGGAAGCAGCTTGAAGCATTCTGTAAGGTGGCGAACTGGGCTCCGCCCCTCACGCGGTGTCAGCAGACGAGGCTCCGCCCCCATGCAGCGTCAACTGATGACTAGGTTGCCAGGGCGATGACGTAATATTTAAGGTGACGCGCCGGTAAGCTCAGGTGTGGGTTATTGTAAATGTAAGGGGTGTTTGAATTTTGTGAACTCTTTGGTTATTTCGGCTGTTTGGGAACGTTTGAACTTTATGTATATATTTCTTGTTTTGTATTAATGCAACCATGTGTTTTCGTAGTTTTCATGTCCTCGTGTTTTGTTTATCTTGTTACATGTTTCACTGTATATATATTTCTGCACCCCTTCACTATAAATAAACCGTCACTCTTCACTGCATTATGTATCCGGCGCTCTTCTCTGTGCTCACGGCGTCGTTACATATTCCTTTTTTATGTATTATAGAAGGATCGGATTGGGACTCGGTATCGGTAGATACCAAAATCAAATGACTCCGACTCAGGGTCAAAAAAACCTGATCAGGACATCCTTAGTAAATATCTTCTTTCACTCATTCACTCCAAAATTTGTCTTGTGTATGGAATATCTTCTTCTCCTTTCGGCTGCTCCCGTTAGGGGTCGCCACAGCGGATCGCTTTTCTCCACCCTACCCTGTCCTCTACATATGGCTCTTTCACTGCAACTACCTGCATATCTTCCCTCACCACATCCATAAACCTCCTCTTTGGTCTTCCTCTCTCCCTCCAGCCCAGCACCTCTATTCTCAGCGTTCTCCTACCAATATACTGCATGTCCCTCCTCTGTACATGTCCAAACCATCTCAACCTAGGCCCTCAACTTGTCTCCAAAACATCCTACATGCGCAGTCCCTCGAATAAAACCATTTCTAATCCTGTCCATCCTTGTCACCCCAAATGAAAATCTCAGCATCTTCAACGCTGCCACCTCTTGCTCTGCTTCCTGTCTTTTTGACAATGGCAAAACCGTACAACATTGCTGGTCTCACTACAGTCCTATAAACTTTCCCTTTCACTCATGCCAAAACTCGTCTATCAGAAATCACTCCTGCCACTCTTCTCCAGCCGCTCCACCCTGCCTGAACTGTTTTCTTCACCTCTCTAACGCACTCTCTATTACTTTTCACTGTTGACCCAAGGTACTTAAACTCTTCCACCTTCACTACCACTTCTCCTTGCAACCTCACCACTACATTGCCTTCGCTCTCATTCACACACATGTACTAAGTCTTACTCCTGCTGACTTTCATTCCCCTTCTCTCCAGCGAGTACCTCCACCTTTCCAGATTCTTCTCAACCTGCT
>JAOTRA010000036.1:9828947-9839435 GCA_026260255.1 Pseudolaguvia tuberculata | reverse complement strand
CACACACACACACACACACACACACACACACACACACACACACACACACACACACACACACACACACACACCATCATGCTTTTTGTTGGAGAGTGTGATGTAATGCTGGAGGCAGCTTTCTGGAAACGAAGTAATACAAGCCTGAACAAAAGGGACCCAAAAATCTTTGCATGCATGAGATCTAGATCGAGAAACAGGTTCAAACATGTTGCATAAGAGTGTATGTTCGCTAATGTGTGTAAATGAGGAGGGGGGAATGTAGATGAAGTATCATGTATAAATTAAGATTATACTGATAATGATACATATAATGCTATATAGTTAGCATTTGATTGCCACCCACTACATTGCCTTCTTTGACTGGTACTGTGACAAGGAAATAGCAGGATCCTCTCTATGAAGAAAGGGCTTTTGTATTCCACATTAATGTGGATCTTTCTGTATGTAGACAGTTCTACTACACTTTTAAAAAAAAAACAAAAAAAAAAACGAGCAAAGTCAGCAGGCTGAAAGAAAGTACAGAGTTTTCCTAAAGACTTGAAAATAGACTAGCATAGTCTATTTTCTACACTGCTACTCTTCATCTTTGGTTCTAATACCATTTCAATAGTGTAATTATTGGCATGCTTTTTAATACTCTCCTTTGGGTGGCATTATGCAATGGTTTGTGGTATACATCACTGTCTTGCTATTTTAAATATTCCCCTACCCAAACAGTCTGCTACTAACCAAGCCTGCTTCTCCATACTGTGTCCCATAAGACCTGTAACTCTATTGCTAAATATGTTTCTTTGAGTGTTTTGTTGCATTTTTCTTTCTATAGCTAATATTTGATCGTTGAGCTGAGGAAGCAATAAAGCAAATTATTGAATAATTGCCAATGATTTCTTCCATGATTTTTAGTGGCCTTTCGAGCTTCCGAGTTACCCGCAGGCAAGACTAAGGACCAGCATCACATCCTTATGGATTCCTGGAAGCCTTGCCCTGGTCACACCCCACTACGTTTGTGGAGTGTACAGGGTCCTGGACCCCCTGCTATCTCCTTTTGCACGGGGGGCAAACTGCGAGGCGTTTGGGGTTTTCTTTTGGGGGCCTTTTCCTTTTTTTTATGGTTTTTTTTTTATTTTTTAGGGGGCTGCGCCTTGGAGGACTCCAGGAAGCGTCCTCTAGAGGGGGTGTTATGTAAGGCGGCGAACTAGGTTGCCAGGGCGATGATGTAATATTTAAGGTAAGCTCAGGTGTGGGTTATTGGCAATGTACGGCATGATTCTATCTAGACTATTGTGTGATCTTTGGGACGTGTGTACTCGTTCTATGTTTCTGCGTCTTCGTGTTTTGTTTCGTTACGTGTTCACCTCCTTCACTACTAATAAACGTTCACCCTTCACTGCAACATGGATCAGGCTTTCTTCTCTGTGTTCACGACGTTACACAAATACACTGATCGATACCAGGACCATTTTTGGATCTCTTTGTCCCTCCAGGCAATAACGGGGTAGTGAGTTTGCATCCATGAAAATCCCATAATAATCAGAGTTTTGAAGTGGTAACTATGTGAAACAAGATGTAATCTGCATCTCTTCCACTTTGGCTTAACTTGGTATATATCATTAACACTTTTCTGATTCTCACTAATTCAAGCATTGCCTTTGCAATTTATAAAAAAAATGAGATTTCGTTGTCAGTTTCAACGAAAATTTGATAGAATTAACAGGGTTTTTATGCCTATGTGTGTATATTTTAGCAAAGGACAAATTAAATATATAACAATTAGAAACATGTTCTCCTCTGTGGATAAAGGGATGGATGTTTACAATATTCACAATTCACAATCTTCACAAGACTTTTAACCTTGAGATATGACATAATAATGGCAAAAGATTCAGCCTTGAGATATGAGATAATAATGGCAATACGTTCTATAGTATTATTTACAGATGCTCCGAGTGCCAAGCTTGGCTTGATGGGGACAAAACATGATATCTCAATGTCAGCACGGGCTTTGTTTGCTTTGGATACTGATATTAAATCCCCCCCCCCTGTATTTGAAACTTTTTTTAAAATAATTAGTGACAGGAAGGAATTTTCATTGGCATGCGCTTGAATTCTCAATTTAGTGGCAGACTGAGTTACAAAAAAGGTCAGGTTAAATTGAGATCTAGATAGTATGATCAAAGTTGAGACCGTCCTACATAAGACTTTGCATTGCCCCATCACTTAACAAGCTTGAAGAAACAAGAAACTTCAGTAACAACAGGCAGTTTACAACAAATACAATTACATAATTTGTCCATACAAAAGAGTCTAAAACCCATGCATTCCTCTTCAAAAGATTCAAGACTTTACAGAGGCACAACTGTTTTTAAGACAAGCCTGGGTTGCCTGAGTATTTTATATTCTGGTCATTTGGCCTGTTTAATCCCCAGTTAGTGGTTGTGACCGAGAGGCTGAATATGAAAGCATGTATAATGGTGGCTCTGGGTGGAGAAAACTGGTTGGCCCCTACAAGCCAAGCAACAACAAAAAGCTGCTCACACACACAATTCTGAGGGATGTTGTACACCAGCCAGAGGAATGCAGTGTTTTTTTTACCCTTCTATATTCTATGATTGCAGCTCCACTTGTCAGCACAGCATTCCATATCCTTTTTATGGGTTAGACCAGTCTTTTTTTTAGCAATCATTTACAGTGTGTCAGTCCTCCAAGATCAACCAGAATTCATACAATGGCAGTGCTTGGTAAGAAGTCTGCCACTAGTGACTTTTAAATATTAAAGGTTAAAATAATATTACAATTGGTAAAACTCCTTCAAAACCTGAAATTTTATTTATTGCCTCGCCAATTTCTTTAAAAAAATTCCAAATTGTATTAGGGTAATTTTTTCTGTTTCACAGAAAGACCGGTAGGAAAGGGAATAAGTTTACTCTTTACAATGATATATCAAAGTTAAAAAATGTTATATCAAAAATTAAGCAGAGCAGGAAATCACTCTAGAGAAATTAAATGCTCTTTGCTGGCTAAAAGCTCAGTTTTTTTATGTAAGAGCTTGTATTTTTTAGCCTTGATTTGATACACTATGTTAATGCACCGTGCCACATACATTTTAATGAGATTCAGAAACTTCAATCCTCTTGCACTTCATTTTATTTATTTTTGTTTCCATCAAAGCAAGAGCTTCAGAAAAAAGATTGTTCACTTGTCATTTTAATAGGTTTTCTTTCTCTCTCTGCCTGGTACAACAGTTATTCCTTTAAAGCCATCCTGGAAGAGTGATAATCTGCATAATGTTGCCATACTGGATTATTGCCAAGCATCAGGAGATCTGCTTTAGAGACCATTTTCCCGGATCAGGCGTTGGCGTTTCTCCACCCTCTGTGTGAGACTGGCATAAGCTGTGCCAAACCCCTGGCTCCTGAATGGGAACAGCTGCTTTGTTCTACTTGAGAAAGGCATTCTCAACAAATGGGTGTGGATGGAAAGACAAGATCTGCATACTGGTGGCTGTTCTCTTCAGGCCTAATTTTAAGCCTTGCCCATATCAGAGGGCATCTGCTACTGGAACTGTTATGGCCAGCTTTGCATCCTATTGAGGAAACATCCTCTATGAGCACAAAGCAGGATGCACAGTGTGCATACAAACAGGCTGTACCTTTTTTTCTCTCCCGGGAGCTCTTTAAAGCTGGTTATCAAGAGTGAATGTCTGACAGTTTAAAAGGCTTTAGGCATTAAATAAACATCAGCAGTAACTGCTGAGTATTCTAAATGGAAGTGAAAGGACAAAATAACTTTTTGGTACTCTGGGCTGCTAGTCTTCAAGAGGATGATGTAATGGTTATGCTTTCAGGATCACATTAAAATTGCATATTGTAGTCTGGTCGGAGTGGGTGAGCTATATTGTATTATAGAGTGTACACTCGTTTATAGCAAGACACAAGAAGAACTTTCCTTTTAGTGCATTCTTGGAAAAATAGAAACAGGTTTGGATACCTATACCTCAGACATAATGGTATGCAAAAACAAGCAGTACTGTGTCTCAGTAAGCTATTTTTCTCAAGAGTGTCTGTGTATGTCGCCTCACAACAAAAAGGTCCCACATTTAACCCCTCCTTTCTGTGCAAAGTTTGTCTGTTCTACCTGCACTTTTTCCCGGTACTCTGGTCTCCTCCCACAGTCCAAAAACACAGACATTAGGTTGATTAGTACGTCTAAATTGCCAATTGGAGTGAGTGTGTGGTTGCCTGCTTATTGGTGGGCCTGAAATGGACTGGAGACCTGTCGAGGGTGTACCCTTGACTCTTGCCCTATTTCAGCTTGAGCCGCTCTAGCAGACCCTTGTGATGCTGAATTAGGGAATATGCAATTTAAAAGATGAATGAATGTATGAACGATTGAATGAATGGCTAAATGAAAGGAGAAAATGTTGACTGACATTTTAGAAAGCATGTAGCATGTAGTGGTGTGCTTATCCATGCCCCAGATTTATTTCAGGCAAGGATATACTGTCAGTGTGTTTGTTGTCTGGTGTGACTATCATGAGTCTGTGCTCGGCTTTTACCTGGCTATATTTGAAGAGGATGGGCAATTCTGAATGCTACGGCTGAAGAATTGTGCAGGCAGATGTCACTGAAGATTAGATACACTATTTTGCCAAAAGTGTTTGGTCACCTGACCATCAGATTCAAACTGTTGTTTGTTGTAGCATTACACTATTTCTTTACTGGAACTAAGAGACTCCAACTGTTCCAGCATGAAAATGACCCTGAGCATAAAACCCCTCTATTAGCACATGTTGGGTTGTAATTATTATAATGAAAAAACACCAGTGTTTGGCAAAAAGTCCTGGTCTTACGGCAACTGTATAACTTTGGGATGAACTGGAATGGTGATCTCACTAATACTTTATTATATAATAATATTTATTAATAATTTAATGAAGAGATATGTTACATTCACGCTTCACATTGGACTGTCTTAAGGTGGAAGGTCTTAATAGAGCTTCATCCAATAGCAAAAATGGGAATCAATCTGGAAGATGTTGAAAATCGCACGTGTTTTTGATGCTCAAGTGACCAAAACCTTTTTGCAAATAGTGTATATGGAGGGACCCATGTACTAGCTGTGGTTCTGATATAAGGGCTGCAGGACAGACATGTCAGTTGTCAACGCCCAGGGAGTTTTGCATTTGCTGTTTGTGGCCAATCTAACATACCAGCTCTTTCAGTCAACTCATAGGAAACTTTGCTTGCTGACAGCAATGTGTATACCAGGATCCCTAAATCAGGAAGCAGACATCCTGTCAAAATGGAGAATACATGAAAATGCATTGGCCAAACAGATGTGGATTTCTGTGCATCACAAGAGACAATACATTGTTTGCTCTGGTGCTTGATGGCAAAGTAAAAACTTCTGTACTTATTTCACTGATCCAGAGTCTGCCGATTACACCAGGGTGAATAGAGACTACTATTAATAGCCCTGTTTTGCCCAGACATACATGCTTTTTAAACATCCCTTCTAGACAGCCATCTTCTCCAGTTACACATCAGGTGAGACCTCTTCTTGCAAGCATGGAAGCCCTAATGCACCCACATCCACAGGTATGGATATTAGGTGTGGCGTTGTCTGAATGGTTTTGTGCTGAAATGCCTGCAGAAATGTTTCTTCACAGGGCTAAAACTGTCCACCCAAAAGGTATACATGTCGACCATAGCTGCTTTCCACATGTAATGGGTGTCAAATCAGAGGGCAGAGACTCACTATTATCTAGGTTTCTTCATTATAAAAGGAGGCTGAGGCCTGCATGTTAACTGTGGTTATAAAAGGGTGTTTCTATGCAGTCTATTGTTCCCTCAAAATTTATTCTTACATACTGGAGTTGTTTTTCTTATGTGTCTTAGTTAATGAATGAAGAACAGAGAAAGAAATAGAGTCAAAGAAGTCAGTAATTGGAATTGCATATGATTCACCTTTCAGAGCATTCATCTTAATAAAATCATTTCATAGCATAACAATACCACTTTAAACCTCCACATTTTGATTCTGATGTTCATATTTTTGGTCTTCTCTCTTTGTCACTGTGAACTTCCTCTGGATTCTGGTGTTTCCTCTCAAAAACATTCCAGTAGGTGGTGTCCTACAATAGACTGGCATCCTATCCTGGGTGAATTCCTGTCTCACGCCCAGTGCTCCTGGGAAAGGCTCCAGATGCACCACAACCCTGACCAGTTGCTGAAGTTGAATGAATGAAGGAATTTTGTGAAATAACGCCTTTTCATTATCCTCATCTAGAATGCAAATAAAATGTTCTGGAACTTCCATTCTTGCATAATGTTTCACCTCGGTCATGACTTCTGGTTTTTGTGTGCACCTATGTCCTTCAGTTTGTTTCATGTGATAAACAATTCTTGTTAAATCTGTAACTTCAGTATCTATCAGTCTTGTTTCTATTGTTCCTAATGTTTTAATTTGCTTGTCCACCTTAACATCCCTTTAACCTTGGGCTTCCACATAACAGACAAAGCTAAAAGCTTATGCCAAGAAAACCCTGCCTTATTACACACCCAGTCCAGTTAATAACTTGCTTACAGAGCATTCATACTGGTTTAATTATAGGTTCTGTTATTAGAATATTTCACTAATTAAACATTAAATAATGAACTCACTAAATTGCTAACATAATTTCAGTGGACATATAAAATACGGTTATAAATTGTAGAACCCAGACTTTGTACAAAAACATGTCTAAATGTTTGTGTCTTGCTTGTTTTCATAAATACCTCTTTGCCCTTGCAATGTCCTCTCCTAACTAAGTTTTTAATGGAACTTTTTAAAAAAATCTAAACCCCGGCAAGCTCAGAAAAAGATAATTTATTCCTCTACTTTGTTTCTAGAGCTCGGGTTCATGGGAAGAAGCTTGTGCCAAAGTGGGATTGGCCCTGGGACAAAGCTCCCCTCGGACCCCTGCTTGGCTGCTGTGCTCTTCTGACTTCACACACACCGCACCTGAGTACACACATTTATACAAAAGCCTTGCACTGGTGCCGGAATATTCTACTCACTGTGTACTGACATCATTACAGCTGTTGCAAATTTAAAAGGAACTGGATGGCCGTACAAACAGTGTAAGGTCCCAGATCCTTTTCTCTTCCTCTCACTCTCTCTTTTACACTTTCTTTCTGTCTCTCTCTCTCATTTTTTCTCTAATAGCTAACTGAACGGAAAAAGGGCGTGATCGAAGAAACATCCAGCAGCTTAGGACCACCAAGGAGGAGTCATATTTGCCTAAGACCAGAGCATAGGGTGGGTTAGGATATTGGGAAAAAAGCAGACATCTTAAATCCCAAATGATCTTAATGTTTTAAATATAATTAGTTTCCATTGTTTTTGTGGTATGTAATTCATCATCCTACATCTGAGGGCCAACAATCAAATTTGTTGTGTCTGTCTGGCTGTGGATCTATCTGTCTGTCTGTCTAACTATCTGTGTACAATATGTGTTTATGCTTCAGCTGTAGAAAGAAGAAAAGCTTTTGTTTTGGGTTTGCTGACTGGGCCTTTGGGTGTTGGAGCAGAAATGGCCCTTTTACTGTGCATCAGGGTGCTCTAACATAATATTAAATTCATTACATAATCCAGCACATGCTTTGCCACTGGTCCTGATTATTTATATCTCGTTTCTACATTTATAGACCATATAAGCAGGTTAGAAGAAGATGAATGAATAAATGAATGAATGAATGAATGAATGAATGAATGAATGAATGAATGAATGAATGAATGAATGAACGAATGTGTAACTTTCTAAAGAAATATCACCATAGAATCTTGAACTGAATTGAATTGAATTGAATTCAATGAAAACTCCTGTCTGGGGTTTTTAAAAGAAACAGAAAACAAAACATAACAGTTTATAAATGTACAATGCTTTTAACCAATTAATACACAAATGCACTGCAATGTTATATATAACAAAGCAGTGTAAAATGGAAGCAAAACATTTGTTTAATGACACATTTTTTGGCCTTTCATCAGTTAACTTGAGTTAACCATACATAACCAAAGATTTCATATTAAAACCACCACTAGGCAGTGTTATAGTTGTCAAAATATGCTTTTCCATCTGCACAATGACTCTACAAGATTTTCTGTATCGAGAAAACAGAAAAATATACCTTCCAGCATTCATAACAGTGAATTTGCTTGTGGGTTGCTGTGGAAACAGGAAGTGGTGTTCTCAACAGGAGGTTTAGCTGGCTAATTCTACTTCCCTTAGAATCATAGCATGCACTTTGGATAATTGGAGATCTTATCAAATATCAGTGCTTATCTGGAATTGAAATACTATTCCACTATATATTTTCAATTTCTGTAAAGTTCATTTCTTTTATTTAATTAGCTTTTTTCTGGGTTTAGCACAGATTTAACTGGTAGTATATTTTGAAAACATTGAAGTAAAAATAATGAGAACAGTCAAACCCCTTGCCCGGTGAATCAGACTTCTTGCTGTGAGAAGTATCACATAGTATTGCAGAGACATCTGAGCACTTTTGTGGATTTGCTAATGGGTTACTATCAAGGTTATAACATGACAACTTATCTTTGCGAGAACACACTTTATTAGAAACAGTACATTCAAGCATGAAAAAAAAAACGTAACACGGAGCAATACTTGGGAAATATCTCATCAGAAAAACGTGAAGATCCACACACAGACTTAACCATGACAAACAATAATCATTAAGATGGCACTCACATTAAATAACGCACCATCACTCTCTGATTGGGGATGCGTTTCAAGTATCCGGGCGATTGTGTGTTAATTAAGGTGAGCGCCATCTTAATGATGGTATGGATTATTGTTTGTCATGGTTATGTTCGTGTGTGGATCTTCGGGGGTTTTTCTTCGATTAGTGACGTTAGTGACGTAGAATGGGTAGGGCATGTATCGTACACTGTAATCCCGAAAAAGTTGAGCTAACTCAAAAAATTTGAGGTAATCAGTTACGTCAAATTTTTTAAGTTATGAAATGTCCAATTTTAAGTAAGCAGAAACATCTAGTTTTGAGTTTGTTGTACTCATGCAAAATCCTTTCTTCTTACTTAAAATACTCAAGTTACCCCGCTTAGACATTTTAATAGCACTTAACTTAATTTGTTTAATTTCTCCCAACTGTTAATATTTAGTCCCCCAGTTTATATACTTTAATTAATTAACTTTTTCATTTGGAGTTCCATAAATTAAATTAACCAAATTCTACATCTGTAAACAATATAAATATATGAAAATGCATCTGTAATTTCAAGCAAACACACAATACCATTTCTGACATTTATTTTTGATTTTCCTTTAAACAAATGTCTTTATATGCTGTTCATTTTGATACAACAAAACATTTTGATAACAATCCGTAAAGGGTGTCATGTTGATTTGTATGTACAAAATGTAAAAAACCCCAAAAAACCCCAAAACATTCTGGAACAAGTAATGCACAAAACCCAGTATGACATAGCAAAACAAATATTTGTTTAAACACAAGAGCTTGATAAATTAAATATTCTAATTAAAAAATATATATTAAGATATATAAAAGTCTTGAAGCATTCAAGAAAAAAAATAAAATAATGCACATTCTGGTAAGTGACTCCTGTATAGTTTAAACTATGCTTAGAGAAAAACTATAGTTCTACATCGAATCATTCTTTAATGTTTGAATGCTAAGAGACAGTTTTCAGTCATCCATGCAGAGTAAAACTTTTTGCTCAAATTTTGCAAGTCCTTTAGGAAATTTTAAAGGAAGAGCATACATGAATCCAAACAACACAAGAAAGGCCTCTGGAAGTTGGATATGGGTGGTGACCACTTCATTCTCCAGGACAACAGAGAACCCTCACTAGATCGTAATGGATTGGAGCAGCAGCATTTTCATTGACAACTGTATGCAGGGCCAATGGACCATCCTCAGTCAGAACTTCAGGATGATCAATCTAAAAAAGATAATTATATTCATGTTAGAACATTATCAATATGACTGAGCAAGTATTACATGATTCATCAACTAGTAGCAACTACAAATATGTTAAGTAAAGGCTGCCCCTCATCCTTCATGACGGCAATAGAACAGGCATAAGCTTACCAGGGTGGTCCGAAAAAAGACCTGTGATAAAACAGTAGTTCGTCGTAAATTTACATCAAGCAGTTCCTGTAAAGATCAAATACAGGAAGAAAAAAAAAACATCTTAATACCTGAAATAAAGAAAAATATAAATATATTTTAAAGAATACTTTACTAACGTGACACCAACACTAACCTGCTCATCATGAACTTTCAAAACATTAGCCAGGATATCTGCTGTCTTGGATGCTTCAAGTTTATATTTGATTCGATACTAGAATTAGCATGACGTATAACAAAATAGTTATGCTGTAAATAACAATATTATACACAGACAAAATATTCTATTTAAATTAGACAATAATACGTTTTAAAA
>JAOTRA010000036.1:9794285-9808122 GCA_026260255.1 Pseudolaguvia tuberculata | reverse complement strand
ATATAAAACATTTAAGGATACCTGACACATTTAAACACACTGACAAAGCAAACAAATTCCATGTATATAATTGTACAGCATATACAACAGTAGAAACCTAAAGCTTGTGAAAGACAAATAAACAAAAATGACATACATCAGGGCTAAAAATCTTTTGGGAAGTTCAAACTAATTTCCCTAAAGGGGCTTTCCAAACACTGTGTACACTATAATTCAATAAGTTCAAATAATCACTTTCAGATTACGCTCACCTTTTATATAAAAGTTCCTTGCATGCAAATCAAAGAGAAGCCTGTTACGTTATGGAAATGATCATGCTCGTCATTCATTGTGTGTGAGAATTCCCCTTTTGGTCAGTGGTTTCCTTGTCAAGTTCATGCCAGCCGGCAGTGAATCAGACGATACTAGGGGAGGAATAGGGACTTTTTTCTTTCTCTGGTTTCCTATTAAAAGGTCCCATTGAAATTCTAGCCTTATCAGACATGGACACTGCCTTAAGGTCATTACACATTGCTTGTGTATAAATATAAATCATTGCCAGCTTTCAGTAATCTGTAAAACTAGATAAATTGAATTTACTTTTATAACGATTTAGTAAATATGATGCTATAAAACTTGGTTTCGGCCAAATTCACACAATTATTCTAGCACGGACCATGCAATCCTTATTCTTAACTATGTGCAAACAAGCCCGGTATGGGAATGCTAAAGCAGATTACCTGTGAATTCTACAAATTAAGTTGTTGGAACACGTCACAGTTGCCATTAATCTATTTCTTACCCTTGGGTAAGTCATAAAATGCATCAGAGACAGTTGTATTTTTCACTGTAATCTGGATAAGTATTTAGTCACTGTTTATTTGATCATGGCAGGCCAACCGTAAATAATTATTTTTTAGCAAAAGTTTTAGTTATCCTACTGATGTCTTCTGCCAAAAACAGCACATGGCTGGAACTTGACACCTATGAGATGCAAAGGTGATCAGTAATTTCCGCATACCAAACTTATGTCGGAATAAGTGGCATTTTGTTACTATCAATTGTTTTACATTATATCACAGATTACTTACTGGTTATTCAATGAAACAGAGGACAATTGCTTATTAAACTATTGCAAGAATAATTATATATTTGATTGCAGTGCTTTAAAAACATTGTAAGAGCAGGAGGACCGCCTGAAGAGGGAGCTCTCGCCCGAGTACTTGTAAATCACTTCCTGCCTCAGTCAATTGGGCGTGGGCTTCCTATTTAAGCAGGAGGCCTTCAGGAGTTAGTTGCGAAGTATTTTTACCATAGGCCTTTACCAAGCAGCTCTTCTATTTTGACCTTTTTATGCTCTTTGGATTTATGAACTTTGGATAACGGACCTTGACCATTCTTTTGCCTACCGATTTGGATTCTGATTGCCTTTACCCCCTTATTTGCATTCCCTTAATAAAACACACAGTTTGATCTACTGCACAATGGATTCTTCTGATTACTGTAAAAGCTGCGCGGTTACATACATCTACTATTTGCTTTACAATATTATTAAAATATTGCTTACAAAAAAAACCATACAAACATGTTAACAGTATTTTGTTGAATTCAATTATATTTAGCAATCTTTAAAATGTAACAGAAACATTAGATATGGGTGATGGTTTCCTTTTTGAGCAGAGAATACATGTACTTCCCCTGCTTGTGTAGGGTTTTTACTCTGAGTAGTAGTAGTACTGAATACTAACACTTTGTCTTCTTCTTCTCCTTTTGGCTGCTCCCATTAGGGGTCACCACAGCGGATCACTCTTCTCCACACTACCCTTTTTCTACATCTGCCTCTGTCACCCCAACTACTTGCATGTCTTCTTTTATCACATCGACAAACCTTCTCCTTGGTCTTCCTCTTTTTCTCCTTCCTGCCACCTCCATCCTCAGCATTCTTCTACCAATATACTGCATGTCCCTCCTCTGCACATGTCCAAACTATCTCAACCTAGCATCTCTCACCTTGTCTCCAAAACAACCTACGTGTGTCGTCCCTCTAACAAACTCATTTTTAATCCTGTCCATCATCATCACTCCCAATGAAAGCTTCAACATTCATTCATTCATCTTAAAACTTTGTTATTATACTGACATTTAACCAGACACTCTTAAATTAAGGACACAATTATAGGCTGCTATTCATTCATTCATCTTCTTGCCCGCTTATTCCCAAACTTGGGGTCATGGGGGTCTGCTGCGCCTATCCCAGCACACATAGGGGGTACACCCTGGACGGGTCGCCAATCCATCAGGGAGCAAAACATAGACAAACAACCATTCACAAACACATTCACTCCTATGGACAATTTGGAATCACCAATCGACCTAATCTACATGTTTTGGGACTGTGGGAGGAAACCAGAGAACCCGGAGGAAACCCATACAAGCGCAGGGAGAACATGCAAACTCTGCACAGAAAGATCCCCGGCCCGGCATTCCAACCCGGGACCTTCTTGTTGTGAGGTGACAGTAATATCCACTATGCCACCGCGCCACCCTTATAGGGCGCTAGTGATCTATCTAAATGATTTTTCTTTCAAAGTGAAAATTTCTGTGCAGAGGTTGTGGGTGGGTTTTCTTCAGGTATTCCGGTTTCCACCGTACAAAAAGTTATACATTAGGTTGATTTAGTGACTCATTGCTCATAGGATGTGTATGTTCGTTTGTCTATGTCTGCCAAGCGATGAACTGATGACCGGTCAAGGGTTTACCCCTGTATTCTATCTGTGTGACCCAGAATTAGGAAATAAGTGGGTTAGACGATTGATTAAGAACAAGATGTTTGTTTATTAATCCTTGAACCAAAATACTTTTTTTTATGTTTATATTTAGAAGGATTCTAATGGGGGTTGCATAACAACTCAAACATGTACCGGTTATTTAATTAGCTTAGAGGTGGTATTATGAAGTAATATGCAAATGAAACTTGAATTCCAAGATCACTAATAATGTTCTGTGAAAAAAATATAAACGTCAACAGTACAATTAGGGTGCCAATGAAATGCTCCGGAGTTAACATGCTGGCAAAAACCATGCTAGTTGACACGCAATTTAAGAAGTCTCTGCCTGTGGGGTTATTAGACACACCTGTCCTAATCTTATTCCCAGAGCAGAAAAGCTTAAACATGTCTTATTAGACAGCATATGTCATGAAACTTTTCATAATAATTAGTGTGCACAATAAAAATGAAAAGGTTAGTGTGAAAATAAAAACAAAACATTTAACAGTCACAGTTGACACAAAAATAATTGAAAAACTTGATAAGGAGTGGTACAAGAAAAGGTTCTATCCTCACTGAGTCATACTAAGTGAGGTCATCATTTTCATTGATTTTCTTCCCGATTTGAAATGTAATGTTTTGGGAGTGTGCTAATGCAACAAAAAAAGGTCAAAGAGCTGGCTCTGGTGTACTACTCCTCATAGGTCATCTTTCAGGGTGGTGTTGAATAGACCCTCAGTGGGACTGTGATTAAAGACAACACCACACTTCTTATATCATCACATTGATCACACTCCCTCTCCTTAAACAATAACAAAGGCGGGCCAGTTTCACTTGCAACCAGAGAGAAAAACATGGAACATTTTCCCTCAGCCCTTTCAGATGAGCTGTATGCTTTGTACATAACACTGATATTTCCGTTCCTTTTTTTCCAGTATCAGTCATGACTCACAAGTGGGCAGCAGTGGAACCATTTATCATGAAACAAGCAACAAGTTTTATGTTTTTTTTTTCTTTTGCCAATTTACCTCTTTGATGAGCACATAAACTCGTAAGATGGATGTGTATTCCCGTGTCTTTGTATGAGATCAGGCGGGTCTTGTCCTTTGGAGAATCATACAAGGTTAGAACTTACAAAAACTTAAACAAAATATTTGTCCTTCAAAATTTCAAAATGTAATTGAAATAACCAGGTATAAATTATTACAAGCATTTGCTAAAAAATTTACAGACATGGGCCGGCACGGTGGCATAGTGGATAGCAAGGTCGCCTCTCAACAAGAAGATTCCAGGTTTGATTCTCGTGAGTTTGCATGTTCTCCCTGCACTTGCATGGGTTTCCTCTGGGTACTCTGGTTTTATCCCACAGTTCAAAATAATTCAGATTATGTTGATTGGTGATTGTAAATTGTCCATAGGAGTGAATGTGTGTGTGAATGGTTGTTTGTCTATGTGTTGCCCTGCGACAGACTGGCGACTCATCCAGGGTGTACTCCCGCTCTCGCCCTATGTGCGTTGGTATAGCAGATCCCCGTGACCTTGAATTAGGGAATAAGCGAGTAAGAAGATGAATGAATGAATGCATGAATGAATGAATGAATGAATTAATGAATGTCCAGACATTAAACAATAAGTCTCCATTATACCGTTTCCAGAGATAAACTGTATCTAAGACTTACAAACAAGACATTTTGCCTGATAAGGTCATTTCCGTGAGTGTTTCATGCACAACAAAGTTGTAATAGGAGGTATTAAATCCGTTCTGACCTTGAAACCCAGCATTGTAATTTCTGACTTAAAAATATTCCTAGACATGTTGGAGCAGCAGGTAACCTGATTTCTGAGTATTGGCATTTTACAGGGATTTTGATTGACACTCAGATGTTCAGTGCCAAAACAAACAGAATTATTGCATTTATTTTGTGATTCCCTCAACAACTGATGCAGCTACAGAAACATCCACAGCCTTGAGAACTACCTCTACCAGTTACTTTATTGATAGTTCCAAACTAGCACTAAAAGCAGTTTTAGATATCAATACACACACCTTTATTTATATTTAAACCCAAACAAAGAATATATTTAAATGTAGGTTGTGTTATATTTATATACTATGTATTTTTCTATGCTAATGTACTCTGGGTGGAAGTGATAGGTCAGTGGTGAAGGTGTTTACTCTGATCCCACCATCAATGGTTGCTTAGATTCCAAACGTCACCAAGCCACCACTGCTGAACCTCTGAGAAAGGCCCTTAACCCCATTGTTAAGCTGTATAAACTGTAAGTCAAATTCTGTAAAAGTACTGTTTTTTTAGTTTTACAATGTCCCTGTGCACAAATCCCAGAACACCTTAAACAATAGAAGTGTTATAGTTGGTGTAAAATAAGTCTTACAAAATACCCTGACCTCAATCCCGCTGACCAATTAATGTTCTAGAATAGCAATTGAGACTCTAGACATTCTCAGCAATGTCTGATCTTAGTAATGCTCATACAATATTTGACTGATCACATAGTTTCAGTCACAATTCAAAGTAAAGGGAAGGCTTTGTAAAAGAGTGAAGCTTATTACAAAAGCAAAACTGGAAATAATCTGTCATCAGATAATATAGTATTATATAGCTTTGTGGTGTCATGTGCTCATTGTTGTTTGGCCCTGCGATGGACTGGTGATCTGTCCAGGGTGTACTCCTGCCTCTCGCCCAATGTGCGCTGGGATAGGCAACAGCAGGAACCTGTGACCCCGAATTAGGGAATAAGCGGGTAAAAAGATGAATGAATGGCGTGTATAGACAGAGAAAATTATTAGTTATACTGGCTCTAAAGTGTAATTCTAGCCGTTGAAATTAGTGGTACTGGTTAATAACACCATAAATATTCGTTTATTCACTAATTCTGGGTCACAGCGATCAACGGGAGCCTATCCCAACTCTCTAGGGTACACCCTGTACAGGTCACCAGTTCAACAAAGAACCACACAGAGAAACAGACACGGGAAGAGCATGCAAACTCTGGGCCATCTTGCTGTGAGGCAACAGTTCTAACCACTAAACCACTGTGCAGCCCACCATAAATATGACATTTTAAAAAATTCTAATTTTTGTACCAAAATGAATCCACTTGGTGTTCATCTTGGCAATACTCCTGTTGCTTTTCCACTTCCGTTTGTTCATTTATTACAGGGTTTTTTTCTGGCTAACAACTTTAACAGACTCTTTTTGCTTAGGACAAGTTTATATATGTGCGGGAGTGACAGCTTGGTGGTTAAGGTATTGGCCTAATACTGGATAGACTGGGGTTTCGGTTCTAAGCACCACCAATCCACCACTGTGGGCCCCTGAGCAAGTACCTTAACCAACATTTGCTCACATGTAAGTTGCTCTGGATTAGGGCTTCTGCCAAATGTCGTAATTGTAATGGTAATTGGAGGATACACTAGCTTCCAGTAGCTGCATGCATCAGGTTCAAAACATTCATACTTGTTTACAAAGCCAAGAACACCACTGCATCACCCTAATGCATGTCTTTTTCCACCTTCTAGGTCTTAAGCCCGGTCTGCCTCAAGACTTTTATCTGTTCTGGCACCAAGATGGTGGAATGAACTTCCCACCATTGTCAGAACAGCGGAGTCACTGACTGTCTTCAAGAGACACGACACAAGTTTGTTAGACTGTTTTTAATGATTGTATGTGTATCAGTAGTGAAATGTTTTAGGTTATAACTATAACCACTGTTTGTACGTCGCTGTGGACAAGATTGTCTGCCAAATGCGTAACTGTAACTGTAATTATATACAAATATGGCCAACTCTCTAAGCATTACTTGTTGAGGCATAAGTGATAAATTGTCAGTTTCTCTATCACTCTCTTGCAAAGCTAATTATATAATGTTTATCACATTGATAAAGGTTCTAATATACAGTATGTTGGTGAATTATATACATAGAATGTAGCTTTTATTAACTCTGTCATTGTGCTATATATAAAATGGACGTTATGAGAACGCATTAGCCAAAAGTTTATAATTTGTTGCATGTAAGCAGGCAAGATGAAGGTTCATTCACGTTGCTAGTATGACGGCACTGAAAAACACATGACAGCTGGTGTCATGGAGAATTTGCTGTTAGTAATACAAGCTGTCTGTGGATTTTTTGTGGGTGAAAAAAGGGTGGGAACCAGTCAAAATGTGAAATATGCCACTGAAAGGGTGCAAATCCAGTGTGTCATCTGGTTTCACCTCTCTGTGCTCACTGTTATCCCATCTGAGACAAGCTGGTTCATCTGATAAGAACCTGCCAGTGTTCCATGGCAGCTTTATGCACTGATACTGCCAACCACCGTGGAGGAGGTGGAAAAAAAACATGGGAAGCAGGCTTGTGCAGTGTTGTATCTAAGTTGTCTGTTTATCACTGATGTTTCCTCCCCTGTCACTTAAGTAGAAGAAATGTTTTAACTTGTACCTTCTTCACTGGTTGTTACAGCATAGGCTTATCTACCTTTTCGCTCCTTGCATGTCTCTCGCAAGATTTCTATTCATTCCCTCACCCACAAATGTCTGTCTGTGGAATCTAAGGGTTTTGGAAAGAAGCCTGAAACAGAATGTTCTGGACAAGACATCCTGCAAAGACTTGCCTAAAGCACATATCAAAATGTATACTTTTCTATTTGTTAAAGATTAATAAAAGATCTTTTTTTTTCTGGACAGTAAAACAAAACAAACAAATTACATTGCATTTATAATAAAATAGGCACACAGTATTCTAATAAAACAATAAATGTTTTGACAGTTTAGAGTTTGATGTTCCATTTTAGCCTTCAATTTAAAAATATTTCAAATAGGGGCAGCGCGGTGGCGTAGTAGATAGCACGGTCGCCTTGTTGTGAGGTCCCAGGTTTGATTCCTGGGCCAGGGATCTTTCAGTTTGGAGGTTGCATGTTCTTCCCGCGCTTGGGTGGGTTTCCTCCGGGTACTTCGGTTTCCTCCTACAGTCCAAAAACATGCAGATTAGGTCGATTGGTGATTCTAAATTGTCCATAAGAATGAATGTGTGTGTGTGTGTGTGTGTGTGTGTGTGGTTGTTTGTCTATGGCGACCTGTCCATCACTATGTGCGCTGTGATAGGCACTATTGACCCACAAATTAGGGAATAAGCAGATAATAAGAATGAATTAATGAATAAATGAATGAATTAATGAATGAATGAACATAAAATATTTTTCAATAATTGAAACTGTATTGCTCATTTTGTCATGGGCTATTTTATTTTAAAATGATTTTATCTTGCCAAAAGACAGAAAAAAAGGTTTAAAAAGTTTAAAAGTGTAGATATTATAAATTTATTGCATGTAAATCAAAATATTGTACTTTAATAAATGTTTTTCAACAGTAATTTAAACACTTCTGTTCTACAAAAACAGAAAGGAACCAGACACTGCATCGAGCCGCTTTGGGAACTCCATTTCATAACTTTCAACCTAAAGCCTGTGTGTAATCCACTAAGTTAGAGAGCATTACATCACATCAGATGATATAAATGATCAGGAAGTAACAATATATAAATATGAGTCGCAGTGTACATTGGTAAAAACCAGATGTTCTGGAACAGGAACTTGAGCTGCATGACAATGCTTAGGGAATGAGATACCACTAAGGCACCAAATCACTGCCCCAGTGTTGTGTGTGTGGGGAACTATTTGTGTCTCAAACACCCTAGAGCCTGAGGCTCTGAGTCCAGGTTCTAAAGCACATCACCTCCTGTCGTGTGTAGGGCATTTCAAGACACTCCTCTTTACTGTTTACAATAAATTTTACATGCTATTTAGAAATCAAGGTTCCATATAGACCTGAATGACAATAATTTGTCAAATTCATAATTCTTATATTAATAATGCATTGCCTACTTTGGGGCTTTAACTACACCTTTTTTTTTAGGCAATAATTTGTTTGTAGTATGCAATTAACACACATCAAGTCAGTTATGAATAATTAAGGGTTACTCTTTTTTCTGTAAATAACAGAATAATAAATACACTTTGAAAATAAATAAATTAAAAATGAATTATAAACATAGATGGTGTGGTGGCGTAGTGGATAGCACGGTCGCCTCACAACAAGAAGGTCCCGGATTCGCTCCGTGGGCCGGGGGTTTTTCTGTGCGGAGTTTGCATGTTCTCCCCGCGCTTTCGTGGGTTTCCTCCTGGTACTTCACTTTCGTCCTACAGTCCAAAAAATATTTAAAGAAAAAAAAAAAATTTAAATATACCCTCTTGCGGACGGCACAGTGGCGTAGTGGATAGCACAGTCGCCTCACAACAAGAAGGTCCTGGGTTCTTGATGAATAATGATGAAGATGATTGAATGAATTAATTATAAACAAAACGGAACATGTCATATATGTCCATAAATTTCCAAACAAGGTTGATCCTGTTCTGTAATAGTATCTTTACTATCGGAAGATTATTGAAAAGATACACTAGCAAACATCTTCACTATATAATTGAGCTAATATAACTCCATAATGAAAAACTTGGCAGAACAGTGTCATTTGAACTTATCTTAACGTGTCCAAAGCAAGAATTTTTGAGCCAAGTTCAAAACATTTTGTAATCTCTCCACTTAAGAGAGAAAGAATCGAAGCTGCTTAAAGTCCAGCAAGAATTCTCCATTGCCAGTGATGATTTGGGGTGCCATGTCATCTGTTTTAGTGTATGATTCTATTTGTTGGAAGGCTTTATGGGAATGCTGGTTTCCTTTTCCAAGATTACTTGGCCCCTACACACAGTGACAAAACTAGTCAGAAATGGTTTGCTGTTTGGGCATTACCATGCTTGGGTGTATTTTATTGAATAAGATCCTGACACAATTAATTTGAACTTTTCCTAACCTTACCTTTAAATAGGCTTTGTAACAAAATATGCATTGCAATAACATGATCATGTGACAGAGGCCCTCAGGGTAGTCCCAGCGGTGAATAATTTCCTGAAAATCTGTGTTTAAATACTTATGTAAAAAACATGATCTAGGCCAAGGTTGATCATGTTGCTGTATCACCAGTTAAACCTGAACCAAACATTTCTGTCATCAATTAGTATAAGCCTTTAAGTTTCATTTGCATCATCACTGAAAATTCTAAGATTTACTTTGAAATTCTGGAGTAAATGTTACCGGGCTTATTTTACAAAAAGTAAACGAGAATCACAGTAATGATTATCCATGATTCATCTTTATTTGGTACAGTGCGTTCAAGTTAGTAAATAAGATAGTAATCACCATAAACAAATGAAGCAAATATTAATACATTATATTCATTCATTCATTCATCTTCTTACCCGCTTATTCCCTAATTCGTGGTCACGGGGGTCTGCTGGCGCCTATCCCAGCGCACGTCGCCAGTCCATCTCAGGGCAACACATAGACAAAAAACCATTCACACACACACTACTATGGACAGTTTTGAATCACCAATCGACCTAATCTGCATGTTTTTTGGACTGTGGGAGGAATCCAGAGTGCCCAGACATGCAAACTCCGCACAGAAAGATCCCCGGCCCGGGAATTGAACCCAGGACCTTCTTGTTGTGAGGCAACTGTGCTATTCACTACGCCACCGCACTGCCTTAATACATTATATATTAGTACAATTTATTGAAAAGCATTTACCACATATTAACAGATAATTAAAGACAAAAAATTATCTTATACATTTGTCCATTAATACTAAAATAAACAGCTCATTAGCCTCAGAATTTTAATGAATGTGACTGGAATTTCTAAGCAGTGTTTTCTTTCTCTGTAACCTCAAAGGTAATTTCTAACAGTTTCTGTCTGTATTAGTTGTGGCGTCTTAAGACTTAATACAAGCACACAAAACCAACCAACAACCCAGCAACCATCTGTAATGTGGTCCAATGTGCAACTGCTACTGTTCAACTGCATTCTTACAGGTTAGCACATGAATAGAACCTTTTGTTTATTTTAAGACTGAACATGTGTCTTTGGGCTTTTTGAAACTGGTGGCAAAGGGTATTAGTCACCCTCTGTCATGACCTTTTAAATAACTGCAAGTTGATGGGACTCTGGGGTTAATGTTTCTATATTGCATCCAGACGCAAGCTTAGGCTAATAGTGTTTAATGTCTAAACCAAGACATCGACACTTAAGACAGACACACAAGGTTGATAGAAAGAACATTTCTATGTCTGGATCTAGAGCCAGAACTAGCATAGCAAGTTTATCAATTCCAGATCACTGAATGATGGATCTGTTGCCCAATGTTACCTCTGGTTATTAATAATTTAATGAGCTAGTAGTGCAGAATGTCCAGGACTACAAAGTCCAGAATAGAAGAAATATTCAAAGGAAATTCTTTGAGTTTTTCAATCAGGTTGAAATGATTAATAAATAAAATAAATAAATGGCAAGACATAGTTGTGTTGTTAGAGTTTTGAGTGTTCTGTACAGATAGGCCCAAAAACAAAATTCCAAGCTGCTTTTGTCTGCATGTATTCTATATAATATGCCACAAAGTCGCAAGACCAATATTTGTCAAGAATTTCTTTGTATGTTGTTTCATTGAAATTAGTAGACCAAAATACTGATTCAGCACGATGCCCTTGTGCCCAAAACTCCTGAGCTTCATCAGGACATGGTTTTGCGGAGGTTGGCATTATTTATATTGTAAATAAAATAATAAACATGAATCCACTCCAGTACCATCCTCTCTGCCTCCTTAATAAATAAGTTTCTTTATCTATTATATAAATATATGTACACAACATTTTTTTATTACATTTAAATACTCCATGAATGTTATTTTTTAACCGCTGGAAAAAAGTTGCCAGTTTGAACCATCAAATAAGGCTCCTGCATGTTTGTGTGCCCGCTAAGACTCACAAGTTGTCTTTTAATCCATGGTGCTTGGTCTCCAAGTAGCAAAGCACTTGTAAAGGCTTCATTGCCGCATTAGCGATCTGGTCATCGCATATTATGCAGAGAGGGCTTGGTGTGTGGGATTAACCTGTCGCGATGAATCGATATTTCAAGTACAACTCCTGATATTGTCTATTAAAAACTTTCCTTTCCTTCTTCTGTCTCTTTACTAAGCCTTTTCCCTTTTGAGAAGAAATATTTCAAAGACATCTGTTTTTTACTCATTTTGTTAGATTGTGTTAAATTTTGGAGATATGGTTATTTTTATAATAAAAGATTGTTCGAACTTTAATCAGATAATAAATAAAACTGAAAGAATTAATGATTTCTTGTGCGACTCGGTACCAATTAATCCACGGACTGGTCTGCGGCCCGAGTGTTGGGGACCACTAGTCTAGATTAGATTATGGAGATGAAAAGAACAATGACAAAATAATTGACTGTTGATTTGTATGCTTATATGAAACTAAGCTAAGTGTTGTTATTCTTCAATGAGTTTAACGAAATGGCACAATTTGAGGCTTAATTTTATTGTCTTCTCTGCTGTGTGATGCTGTTAATGTGAATGCTAGTTAGATGTGCTATGGCTGATGAATGTATTAAAATACAATACATAACCTGAGGTACTGTGCACTCCAAACACAATTAGCTTTTTGTACTAAAAAAATGTCAAACCTGCAACCTCTGACTGTGCTTAATTTCTAGTATGTTTGAATAGCAGAGGCTGAATTGAGCTCATATAAAACAACTGCAATATAAAAAAGCTGTTTTTTGTTTTTTTTACAAACTGTGTTAAAACAGAGAAAAGAATTGGGACAAATAGCCATATCTTCGATCTGTCTTTTTAAACATTCTATTACAAATTGGTGTTACTCTTAAATCAGACTTAAACTGTGATTTTTCTTATAAGAAATTCTATATGATTTCTATAATCCTACAATAAAATCTGTTGTCTTGACATTTTTGACAATTTAATGGCTATTGCGATAATTTTTCCCCTACAGTTAAATTCTGCCAGTGTCAGAATATTTCAGGCATTTCTTCTACAACGACCATCAAACCATAGGATTCCTGAATCTCTTGATTTGATTTACGATTTGATTTACAGCATTTGGCAAACGATCTTATCCAGAACGACTTACAACTGAGCAATTATGGGTTAAGGGTTTTGCTCAGGGGCCCACAGTGGTTGCTTGGTGGTGCTGGGAATCAAACCCCGGTCTTTCGTGTGTCATTCAAACACCTTAACCACTAAGCCACCACTTCCCATATGTTGACGTAGGTAATGCAACAAACCGCTTAGGGGAAAATGTAGAAATGAGTCAACTGGAAAACAAAATGACAAACTTATTGAATTCTGGGGAGAAAATAATTTGTATGACGTTTGTATGTGTTTGTTTTCTGCCAGAGAACAGGAAAACGTAACATGTTTTATATATATATCGTGCATAAAGATTCAGACTGCTAAGATATTTCCACTGACTAGCTCAGATGATTTAGAATGCGCTACGCTCTTAGAGAATTTCTTTCCCATAGAAGAGACTGAATTAATTTCAGTCATCTCTGCAAAATCATCAAAATGTATATTGCAGGTTTTAGACCTTATCAAAGAACTGAGACTCCGGAGGACCGCCTGCAGAGGGTGCCCTCGCCTGAATATTAGTGATTAACTTCCTGGTTGAGCCAATTGGGTGTGGGCTTCCTATTTAAGCAGGTGGCCTCCTGGAGTCTAATTGCGAAGTATTGTTGCCCTAGGCCTTTACTGAGCACTTTGTTTCTCTTTGACTCTTGGATACCGCTTGTGATATATGACCTTTGGATTTCGGACTTTGACTACTCTTTGGATTACGATTTGGATACTGTTTGCCTTTGACTTCTTTTGAACTTTCTAAATAAACATCTCATCTGTTCTACTGCATAATGGTTTCAGATATTTACTCACAAGCCACCCGGTTACAGAAGTAAACGATCTGCTATTGGCCTCTGATCAGGGCTGCGTCTCTCTCTCCTAGTTCTATTGTATCTTGGTGCAGCATTCGATACTATAGATCATAACATTCTCCTATTTCACTTTAACATTAGACAGTCTGTCTGTAGCATCAAGTGCAACAGTCAAAGACTTGGGTGTGGTCTTAGATTCCAATCTTTCATTTATTACCCAT
>JAOTRA010000036.1:9761015-9780012 GCA_026260255.1 Pseudolaguvia tuberculata | reverse complement strand
ACACACACACACACACACACACACACACACACACACACACACACACACACACACACACACACACACACACACAATACCCTCCCCCATGTTTGCCTTGTGCCACTTTTACTCACCTTGAACGAATTTGTCCTGCTTCGCATGCGCACAGTCAGATCACATATTACACATCAATTTGATCACCATCATTAATGAAAATGGAATTTGAGTTAGTTACTTTGTACTGCATGTGGAAATTAGCCAAGATTTGAATTTTACGTGCATGCCCCGGGTATACATTCTTTTAAATAAAAAATAAATAAACAAAAGAAATAACCACACGGCATCGTCATTTTTAGGGCGTCATGTCTTGTTGCGTTTCGAAACCTTACAAACTTGGTATCACTGTAGCCATCAGCGTCAAAGACGGTATTTTGTTGCTGGGGAGGGAGAGAGGGAGGGAATAGAACACGGTGGCGTGTTGCCAAGCTGTGGCAAGTGCGCCTCCCTCCAACGCTGCTCGGTTTCGGTCGTTTTTAAAAAGGCAGGGCGGCCCGCACTCGCTCAGTGTTTGCCAAAACTTGTGCAGACGCGGGGGAAAGATCAAGAGCGCAGCCGCAAGAAGACAAACGGCTGCGGGTTCTGGAGCGCCGGGGAGGATTGCATATACGTTGGACTTTACTAGTGCAATCATCAAAACGGACAGTGATTAGAATCTATAGTCTATTCTGACGCTGCGCAAACAGATCTGCGGATGCTTTGAAAGCGCAACATTTCTTGACCGTACTTGTGGATGCGGATCCCCCCCCCCCCCTAACTTACTCATTTTATTCTAAATCCCATGACCTGAAACAAGGGTGTGTCGGCGAGTGTAATTTTCAAATTTACCTGGACGTTATTATCATATTGGAAAAATACGAATAATTATTTTCAAAATGCTTCTCAACTTCTTATTCGTGGTGATGTCGTTTCTATCGACTGTGCCCCAGACCTTGGGCTCGTATGTGCCGTGCGAGCCGTGCGACCAGAAGGCGCTATCCATGTGCCCTCCTGAGCCCAAAGGCTGTCAGCTGGTCAAGGAGCCTGGCTGTGGCTGCTGCCTCACCTGCGCGCTCGCCGAGAATCAGCCGTGCGGTGTCTACACCAGCACGTGTGCACACGGGCTTCGCTGCCTACCGCGCGACGGTGAGGAAAAGCCTCTACACGCACTGCTGCACGGCAGAGGACTGTGCACCAACGAAAAGGGCTACAAGACGTCGCATTCGCCTGTGGGTAAGTGCTGGATCTCTTTGCGCTCCAACCTGAGCGCGCTAAATTCTTAATAGTAGGTTTGGGAGTTATACTAATAGACAGAGGTTATTAATATAGACACCTGGGGGCACTATAGATTACCTGCATCAGAAACTTTACCAAGCTGTGCACAGATCACCAAAAATGGGTCACACATTACACACTTTGATAGCAGAACATCTCGGGATATCTGTATGTTTGACTTTAAAGTATTAGTTATATAAATGTGTATAGTTATATAAATATATAAATAATCAGTCTATAGGTAGATTAAAAAGACTCTTGCCTATTTTTTGTTTTACATTTTAAGGCAACTAAATGTGAAGTGAAAAGCTGTAAATGGTCTAATAGAGGTTGAGTTTGATTGAGTTGATTCTCATTCCAAAGAAATATCTGAGCACTAAGCTTTTAATAATGTTATGTAAGAATGCAATTAGAAATATTGTATATCAGTAATTTTTGTAGATTTTGAAGGTATCCTCACCACCTGCAACATTACTGTTAAAACAATGTGACTGAGGAATTTTGAATGCACTGCCACGTATTTGCACTTTCATGGCACATCTCCTCCTTCATTCCCGTATGCTAATAGAATGCAAATTTGTTCCTTGAGCTTTACCAAGGCACCCTGAACCTATCCAAACAGCTGACCAATGCACTGCTTTGGCTCTCTGCTAAATGGTCAATATACACACAGCAGTGTCGAAAGGATAACCCAGTCCTCAATCCTGGTCCTGCACTTTTTCTGACCTGCACCTGTCAGTATGTTCCCTGCTCTAACACACCCAAATTAACTCACACTTTGCTTATTAATGACAAGACGTGATGAGTCATGTGCATGGATGAGAAAAGACTTAAATTTGTAGCAGATGTTGTGGAACCATCTGGTCCAAGGCCAACTGCAATGTGGGTCTCTTTTGTAGATTAAAAATATTGTGCTTTGATAGTTGCTTTGTTGAAAGAAAATTTTATTTTTATATAGACTAAAGGTAATTCTTCTGCATTTTGTAAATTATTTAATTACCTGCAGCTGAAGACAGTGAAGACTGTGGGGGAAGATTTATGGGGCAGTAGATCTTGGTTAGTCTGAATTTAGATTTACATCTGGGGGTGGTGCGAAGAGTTGGATTACTGTTTAAAGATTAAATCTGGGGGAAGGCAAACATGCATACAGCTTAAAGCCTGATCATGCTTTTTTTCATATATAGCTTTTGCTGCAAATCTTCATTCTATCCATGTTCATTATTTGAATAATTGTTTTTGGTCTATGAATCCTGTGGAAATATGGGTTTGTTTCCACGAGTTGGTTTTATGGTTAAACCGCCCCCACCCAATTGCTCCCTCAGGCCACATAAATCCATGGGACAGCATGTGAATGGAATTTGTGCCGTTCTTCAGGCATTGTTTGTAAAAACTGCAAATTTCTTACCAAATGGGAAACAGAAACATGGTTGTACTCTATAGTTAAGACTTTGAAGGTTATACACATGCACACCCACAGTCATGTTCACACACACGCACGCACGCACGCACGCACACACACACACACACACACACACACACACACACACACACACACACACACACAAAGCCTGACATGAGTGTGTGCGAAACAGTGCTGTAACATGAGCAGCTCTTCCCCAGTGTGTGATTGCATGGAGCACTTGGTCATGCCACAGTGATTCAGCAAAACACATTCGGAGTCACTGTTTAAAGAGCTATTAAAAAACTGGATAGATATAGATGGGTGCTTCTTGTCTATCGTATTGTTTAGTTGTATCCCATTTTGACCAGATGAACAGGACGAACATTAATGGAAAGGTCAAGCATTCTTGACCATACCAGGATTAAGGGTTAAGGGCCCACAGTTGTTGCTTGGTGGAGGTGGGACTCAAACGTAGGTTTTTCTGGTATCAGTCCAACAACTTAACCACTAAGCCATCACTTCTCGAAGAGGAACCATATACCAACATATACCAAAGAGGAAACATATAACAACTATCTGTTCATTGTAGTTCTAAACCATATCCAACACAATCATATCAGATAAGATTCATATTCAGTCTGCTTGTAGCTCCAAGCAAAATAAATTTTCAATAACCTGTTTTGTTTCAGGCAGAAGCTGGTATACAGTATATATATACCAAGCCAGGGGATATTATATTGTATTTGTGTTGTATAAGACGGTGTATGGACTACAACTAAACAGGTAATCCAATAGTAATATACTTTTATGTACCAAATGTTTAATAAGCTATTTATATTCTGATTTATTCTAAATTATTACTAGACCTGATCTAGCTTTCAAATGATTTTGTGAGTGGGAAGTGATTGAGCACAGTTTGTTGAACATTCTAGCAGCCAACATTGGGTTTATGCACATCATAAGCTTTGGATTTCCCACCAAATGTGACTAAATGATAGCTTGTTACTTGTTCTCTGATCCTTATGAAGGACCTTTGTGTCAGATTTCAGCAGACTTCTCTGTCAGAGTTCAAAAACAATAATTAAAGATGGCTCAAATTGTAGTTAGCTGCACATGAACAAGCATGTTGAACAATGACAACGCAGTCTTAACTAATGGACCTTCACCTGAAGCAAAATAAATCAAAAGCTGACATTCATACTCAGTTATATTTTGGACTACTTATTTATGCGTGTCTTGTGTAATTCTTGGAAGTTGCCCATGTTTTAACTGCATTCTTGATGCAATAGAAAGAAGACAGTTACGTATATAGCACTAATCAGTACAGCTTGTGTTTCTGACAAGGATACTTGCACACAGTGACATACCCCACACCACCCCCACCCCCCAGCCAAAAGCAGTACCTAGTTTTCTGTCATATTATTGGTTTTCACTTCTGTATTTCGTTGCATAGCCTCTATCAAAGGCAGATTCTAATGCATGTGACAGCCTTCTCACTCTCACAGGAGATCCTATTTGGCAAGCTTGAACGTTTTCTCCTAATAAAGTTTAACAGCAATTTGTGCAGTCCACATTTGTCAGCAACACTGGGGAGGTTAGTGGGTAACATCTGTGCAGGAACTTAGCTTCACAGTGGTCTATTCTCTTAGGAATTAAGCAGTTGTTCAAAACAATTGAGTTGTTGCTCTGTTTTTATTTTATCACTTGACAGGCTATTTTAATTTAGAGAAATTACAGCTGATTCGAAAGCAATTGACTTGACAGGAAACAGCATGTGGTTCAGTTGTCAACCTGTTGAAACATCCTGTCCTGTATAAAGGGGATGCTCACTTTAATGTCACTTCTTTTAAGGAACAAAAGGCAGTTAGGATTTTTCTTTTGTTTTGACTACTGTGCAGGTTTAAAAGGAAAGGAAAATGTCTGGAGTAGTTGGAACATGAGACATAACTAGTACTTTTGGACTCAGCAATTGTTCTTTGAGAGAAAACAGCTTGTGACATGGGTTTTTTAAACAAAACTCAAACTCAAATGTTTAGTGAGACCACAGACCAAAACTAGATTTGCACAGAATTACATTCGCTTATGTCTTCTTGTGGGTTCTTAAAAATATTTGTGACAAATAAATCTGTGGCTCAATTCCCTCCCATGACCTAGAACATTCTTCAGTATTTATAAAGCGTTACTCTTAACACTGCTGCTTGGGAAAAAAAAGGGAAAGGGGTGTGTTTTAGTCACATACATGATGATACAGAGTATATAATATAGTGAAATGTTTTCTTTGCATATTCCATATCACAGCACAAGTTAAGCTATTGTACAGTGCCCATGGAGCAGGAAGGGTTAAGTGTTTTGCTCAAGGACTCAGCAATGTCTTCCTTGGCAATGGTGGGGCTTGAACCCAAGTCTTCCAGGTCCACTGAATAACAATGCAGCACCTTAACCATTGAGCCACCACTGCCCCCTACAAAAAAAGGTTGCTAAGGAACAAACTGATGGTGCTTTTCCCCGAATGAAATTCTATTACTGCTTCCTGATCTGAATAAATAAACAAGCTACTATAAATATTAGACATCAGCTATGATAAAAATATACGACTTTGGACACACATATTAAATTCCTATGTTCTTATTGTTAGTCTTAAATTAATTCATCTTTTTTTGATTACTTGTTTAAATTAGTTTGTCATAGATCTATGCCCGTTCAGTACATAGAACTGTACATAGGCCATTTTGCTGTATATTTGCCTGTAGAAAACGTCAGCTTCCTTTTGCCCAATTTGGTTGCTTGCTGCTCTGTTTCAGTCATACATTTAAGTTGGAGCAGCTTTTACAGTAGCTATTGAGCAGCAGAATGTGACTTAACATTTCAGTGAATTAAACAAAGCAGTTAATGTACAGGGCGGCACGGTGGTGTAGTGGTTAGCACGGTCACCTCACAACAAGAAAGTCGGCGGGGAAGGGGGGGGGGGCAGCGAATTCCGGGAAGGAATCTTTCTGTGCGGAGTTTGCATGTTCTCTCTGTGCTTGTGTGGGTTTCCTCCAGGTAATCCGGTTTCCTCCCACAATCCAAAAACAAGTAGATTAGGTTGATTGGTGATTGTAAAATTGTCCATATAAGTGAATATGTATGTAAATAGTTGTTTGTCTATGTGGGCCCTGTGGTGGTCGACCTGTCCAGGGTGTACCTACCTCTACCTCTCGCTCTATGTGCGCTGAGAGCCAGCCTGGTAAAAAGATAAATGAATGAATGTAGAGTGAAACTTGTCTTTAACTACGATGTCAATATGGTAAAATTAGATTTTAATAGTTCAGTGGTAAAGGGGTAGGATTTAAATAATAAAAAGTTTATAACAGTATTTCTATATTCAATGAAAGGATATCAATGAAGAATAATTAGCTGATATTAATATTTAAACAGAGCCCTATCAGATGCACCTTGTTATTTGTTTCTTTTTTTTTTTTTTTGCTAAGGTCCTGTTGCCCTAATGAAAACTTTGCAAGGCTAAGTATAGAGACACCAATACCTCTCTGCCATTCATTGCAAAGCTTATTTGAATAGAGAGGCTGCATGTGACATGTCTGGCTTGGCTATCTTTCAGTGCCTTGGCTAGGGCTCAGATGTTAAACACAGACAGGGTAACACATCCCAAGCAATTTGCTAGGTGGGGGCATGTTTTAACAATTCATTGTTATTTCAGTATGCCTTCTTCTGATGTCAATTCACTTTGAAAGTTTTGATCAATTTAAAATAAAAGGAGCAGTCAAAAAAGGATTTCATTGTTATTGAAGACTATAAAGCATCTATATCTAGGAAAATACACTGAGCATGGAAGAATGTTACAAAAACAAAAGGAATATAAAAGAATATTCACTATAACAATAAGGTTAAAGCTGTCCATTTTTGATTATTTAGTCAACCATACCAGAATATGTTCCGTGCTGGCATGCAAAGCCAAATGCAGCACAGAATCATAAACATCATTCATCAGTCATTTTTATAACTCTTAAAGACTTTCGAAGTATGAAGTTGACTGTGATGGATGTGATCCAGCAAGCCTGTTGGCCTGTCATAAAACTTGGCTACAGGGAACATTTCAGTGCAGAATTTAGTCTGCCAAGTCATGAGTTGCAAGATTAATTTCAAAGAGTTAACCAGTGCTCTGATAGCAACTTCAGAAGCTAAGAACTTGGTTCCAGTAATCACCCCTCCCCATGCCCCTATCCATGGCTGCAGTATCAGACAAACTCTATCAACACCAGTCTGCTTGGAACTCCCCCTCTTGTACAGGGTGTCACTGTAAACCAGACATTATATAAGAGAAAGGAGACCTTGTAAACTCCACTTCTGTCCTCTTCCCAAAACTGGCTAATGGCTCTCAGTATGTTATATAATTAAGTACTAGGAGTTATATTTTCCTTAGATAAATACATTTAAAGCAGATACATTGACCAAAGGTGAAACCATAGTATTTCATTGTACAACATCTTCTAGTCTGTTTTTTTCTTAAGAAAATTAAAGCCTACTGGCTTGCTAATAGGTGAACATGTGCTTGTTGTTGAAGACCACCTCACCTTACATATCGAGTTAACATCACATTTACATTTACAGCATTTGACAGACGCTCTTCTCCAGAGCGACTTACATTTTTGATCTATTTTTTACAACTGAGTAATTGGGGTTAAGGGCCTTGTTCAAGAGCCCCCACAGTGGTGGCTTGGTGGACATGGGAATCACCCCCCGGTCTTTCTGATGTCAGTCCAACACCTTAACCACTAGGCCACTGGGTGTTGTGGTGTGGTACTTGGTACTTCTGACAAAACAAAACAAACTAAGAATACCAAGCTTTTAAAAATATCCTTCTTGAATTAAAGGTTCTACACTCTTGTTTACAACTGGCCATAAAATCAATGAAGAATGGCTTAACTAAAGAAGATAAACATTATGCACATATGATTATATTTTTATTATTGTCTCAGTCTCTTTTCCATGTTCTGCCAAATCCTTATTTTGATTCCTAACTCTCATTATTCATTCATTCATTCATTCATTCATCTTCTTACCCGCTTATTCCCTCATTCAGGGTCACGGGGGTCTGCTGGCGCCTATCCCAGCGAGAGGCGGGGGTACGCCCTGGATGGGTCGCCAGTCCATCTCAGGACTCTCATTTATTTATTTAATTTATATTTACTGCTATTTCAACACACTGGTGATTTGACTATTGGGTGTGCACATGACATTGAAAATAAAACTCCATATTTAGCTACCTTGGGTAGGAGTTTAGGGATTTGGATGGGAGGGAGGAGTGCTTGTCATCACCTGCTGATCCCTTTCCACCTTTGTAAACAAATGCAAAGGAAACATTTGGCAGGAGCCCAGTTGGTTTCAGGTTTATTTTAAGACACCAATTAGACTGTTAAATAGTAAGCTGGTCTCACAGTGTTTTTCACTCAAATTTCATTCCTCTGAGTCAAGATATGTGATCAAACTATTGGTTGTGGAAATTACATTTACATTACATTACAAGGTAAAGCTTATAAGTTATTTATCATTGTGTTTTCTGCAGATCGTGAGTCTAAAGAACATGATGAGACAATAAAGACTGACACGACAGAGGAGCAGCTGCCTCCAGGCAAAGTACCCCTTTACCCTAAGCCAGACCTCATCAACAGTAAGAAGCAGGCTGCCATGCGCAAGGAAAGAAAGAAGCAACAGGAAAAATTGAGGTCCATGGGTTCCCTGGAGTACTCACCGCTCCCAGTTGACAAGCATGAAACTGAATTTGTAAGTTATAATGAAGAAGTGAGGAAATAAATGTATTTAACTAATGTCTAATAAACTAATGTTGTTCCATGTTTGTTATGCTGAATTCTAAAAGGGGCCATGCAGAAGAAAGCTGGATGGGATCATTAAGGGTCTAAAAGACACATCCCGCATTGTGGCTCTCTCACTGTACCTGCCCAACTGTGACAGAAAAGGCTTCTTCAAACGCAAACAGGTGTGTATTTTATTAATTAACATTCATGGAAATCATTAACTTACGGATAAAGAAAATATTATTTATGAAATAATTTAAACATTCATTTATTCATTCGTTCACTCATTCATTCACTCATTTATTCATTCATCTTCTTACCCACTTATTACCTAATGCGGGGTCACGGGGGCGCTTATCCTAGCGCACATAGGGCGAGAGACAGAGGTACACCCTGGATGGGTCGCCAGTCCATCTCAGGGCAACACATAGACAAACAACCATTCACACACATTCACTCCTATGGACAATTTACAATCACCAATCGAGCTAATCTGCATGTTTTTGGACTGTGGGAGGAAACTGGAATACCCGGAGGAAACCCATGCAAGCGTGGGGAGAACATGCAAACTCCGCACAGAAAGATCCCTGGCATGGCAATCGAATCCGGAACCTTCGGATGTCAGGCAACCGTGCTATCCACTATACCGCTGCGTCGCCCTCGTTTGAACATTTTTTTGTAATTTGGCTTGACAAATTGTCTTTCTTTTTTCTATTTCAAATGCAGTGTAAGCCCTCACGTGGTCGGAAACGTGGAATTTGCTGGTGCGTGGACAAATATGGCGTGCAGTTGCCAGGGACTGACTACAGTGGAGGAAACATCCAGTGCAAAGACATGGAACCAGGCAACAACAATGAGTGAGGACAGACGTGCCATGATCACATAAGCCGGGGCTCGCCTCCTTCTTTCCTTCCCACCTGTCCACCCGCCAGTCATGCTAACATTTTGATTTCAGAAGATGAAAAAAACCTAAATTTGAACTAAAAACAAATAATAAACTTTTTTTTGACTGAGCGCTCATGTTTAACTTGAGGTGCCTATTTAATCGGAGGGCCTCTGCTGTGTTGAGAGCTGGGTCTCAGCAGAAGAATTTGAAAATATATACATTCAATTATATATTTTTATAGAGGCTGGGGTTTGAGCACCATACTTTTTAACATACAGCAAAAAAAGAGCATATGGTAAATTCATTATTATCAGCACTATCATGGTCTTTTCCGTCTTTGAAGTTGAAGTATGAGAGAAGACACCTCAAACCCATCCTATTGAAAGAACTGTTCAAATGTTTTTTTCATTTGTTTTCCAAAGAAAAAACATGCCATAAGAATGTGCTGATGCAGCTTTTGATTTATGGCTATTTGGTTTAGTCCAGCACTTATTGGGAAAACCTTGGAAATGTGTAACTTCACCAAGTTCAGTGTATGTGTGTGTGAATATGTATATCTGTCTTTGCATGTGTGAATGTACATGCAGTTGCATGAAAGAGAAACATGGTAAACACCTTTTTTTATATAAACTAATGCCCAGTTTTAGATTTTTTTTAACAACTGTGTGGCAAAACCCCCTAAGAGCAGTTATAAGATAAACTCACTGCTAGTTGTTAGCTTTCTCTTACTGGCCCACCTTTTGGGAAAATGATGGAGAAATGGAAACCATGTTTAACACACTAGTCTGACTGTGTAGCTTGCCTAAAATGCCAACTGTGCCTATGTAACTTGATGCTGGCATGGAGACTGATACGGGTGAATGGATAGCTGATGTGCTGGCTGTTGCCTGAGGTCCCGTCCTGTCCAACATCTTCACTTTCCTTGTTACAAAAGCAAAAAGAAACCTCCACACCCAGAATCATCTGGTACCCATTTTGCAGCACAAGTATACATATCCAAAGTAGAATACTTGGCATTATGGTCTAAATCAGATCCCAATTGCTTGAGACTTTTTCAAAATTCGTGCTTGATGTAACCTGACTTTGATGGACAATCACTTTCAAGAGTGGTGGTTTCTTTCGACCGTGACAAGCCCTTGATGAAATAGTCTTTTTTTATTGTTTTTTTTTTGAAAAACAGTGAAGTATCAACTTATATGCTCATGAGCCATTTTGTAGTCCAAGTGTTTTCACTGAAACAAGTGACACCTTGGAGTAGTATGTCACCATTAACTGTAGATCAATGAATGTTTTCTGAGGAACCTTCATCAAGAATTGCTGCTTGGAAACGAGATGTGCATTTTAGTATGCGTTTATTGTTGCAACCTTTGTCATAGTCTGTTTTCATTGTAATAGCCACTCAGTCATTTTTGTACTTTAGTCTTGTGAGTGAAGGTCTTAACCTTGTCCACTCCATCTATCCCACCCTGAACATTTTTTTCCAAGCCACAACATGGCTGTGCATTCTGAATTGTGCATAAAATTCAGTCTCCTGTGCAACATAGCTGCATCTTTTGCTTTTTAAAGGGTGTCATTTTAAGAGAAGGCAGGTTTAACTACCATTGTCATTGAAAATTTTGTGAGTCTGTGTGTTTGTTTTAGTGCCTTTCGACATACAAATACATTCGAATACTGACGTGAGTGTTACACAGTAGCCAAGGGTATAAAATCGGTTATATACTGACGAGGGTCCTCGGTTGCTTTCAGCTTTATATGTCAAAAGATAATTCTGTCGTACCACAACTATTTTAAAACACCTTCCTGTACCATTAGCTGTAAAAAGAGAAGCTAGTGGGCATATTTATGTCTCTCATTGTTTCTTTTTATCGTAATGAATAAGCTGAATTTCAGACTGCTAATAAATGCTTGAGAATGTTTTCATTCCAGCTACATCTGAACAGGGATACTCAGAGACACAGAGGCCTTCAAGGCTAGCACAGACTGGTGATTTTTTTTTTTAGCAGGAAAACCAGCAAGAAAAGCCATTCCCTGCCACAGTGGTTCTGCTCAGATCTTATTACAGAGCTCATGTCATCATAGTTTCATGGCTGGGAGGGGTCCAGTAATGCTTGATACAATAAGATAGATGAGACACTACTCCACTAAGCTTGCCTCTAGTGCAGCTTCTCTGCTATGGATAGCTATACCACTATCAATAAAAAACAATAAAAATGCAAATCTTAAAAAAAGACAAAGAACCACAGAATAACAGGAAGTCCCAAAGGCATGTCTAAATAGAAAAAATGAGCGATGAGAGACTTGCACCATGTATAACATGTGTATAGATAAAAGAGAAGAAGAGTTTGTTAGGTTAAAGGTTGTAAACAGACCTTTTGTAGGTGTTTTAAATGAGTTTTTGAGGAGGCGTTGTTCACTATTATTGCACAAATGGCCTCTGAAAAATAGGCCAAAATATTTGCCAGCATTATCCAGGTCCTGATTCATGCTTAAAGCCCCCTCCTGCTTTATTTGTTTGATTGTTTGTTTGTTTGTTGGTTTGTTTTTTTAAAAGCAGCTTGCACTTATGTATTTACAATTTTTCTTTTGCCATATGACAGATTCCTCCTTGCAGTGCTGACTCCAAAGCCCATCTCAGATCAGGTGTAGGAGAAGCAGGAATAGGCCTCAGACACAAACCCTACCTGAGGGTTTTTGACAAGGGCTTTAGTGGCCCAAGCCTGACAACCACCTTTTCATTTGGTGGGGGAAAATTATATCATCAGAATACACAGATATTGATCTCGGTCCATTCTCTACTTTACTATTACAGTTACCAGACTATGTGCCTCAGTTTTACCCAGGGAGAGGGAGAGAAGGTGAGAGCCCCAGGCCATGATCATGTTTTGGGCCTCAATACCTTGTCAAATAGAGCCGCACAAGAACACAAACCACAGCACACATCACAGTAGATACAGTTAACAGGCTAGTTTATAGGGGTCTCGGAATCTGAGAGGCAGGTACAAGCAGCTGGTGGTAAATCAGTGACTGCTCTTCTAATGTTGTTCTAACATCAAAGACTACAGGAAACGATTGCTCATAGCTTATATGTGGTTCATGATTAAATAGCATGCAAGGAAGTGACACAGCCAAGCGTTTGGTTTAGGTTTTAGTACCAAATTACTAGAAAAACGGCGTCAACCAAAGAAAAAATGTTTCGTTTTATCTTGAATTACTACATTAGACTGAATCCTATCATTGAAAGAAGACATTTCTTATATTCACTAATTTTCATGACAATGTTTCAAACAAAGAACATTGACAAGAAATTAAGCTGAGCCACTGTGATGTTGCTTGGTGCCTTCATCAGATTCCGAATCTTAAAAATGGTTAGATGAATACAATATTCACAACTCATAATACAGTAGTATTACAGCTATCTTTCTGAATCACTAACAGTTTCTTCTTGTTGTTTTTTTTTTCTTTTTTGTGGATGAGAAAAGACTTGATGATTGATCACATCGACATGTGGCCTAATATGGCATATATAAAAGAAAAACACCCAATTGTGGCTGGAGGACAGTGAATATGTTTAGCATTTGGAAATCTTAATAAAACAGATAAAAATGCAAATTATTAAGAAAGTAAATATCACTGTAATATTTATTCAACTTGTAATTTATGTACTCTTTTAACCTTTGTCTTTTTTGTTATGACAAAGCATTTATTTAAATAAAGTTATGTATTCATTTAAACTGTTGTAAAACTCTTTTTATTTTTCTTGTTATGGAAAAGGAAGTTTTCTAAATTTTGCAGCGGTGGAAAGTACCAAATTAGATTTGCTAAGTACTGCAATTGAGTAGTTTTTTGTGTACTTGTAATTTTTAAAATAGAATATTAGTAATTTTACATTTACTGAAGTATCTATTACTAACTTTTAATAAAATACATAAAAAATATTGCAAGGGAAGAAAAAAGACCATTTTGACTTTAATCAAAAGTAAGAAAGGCATCAGCTTCTGATTCTGCAGTGTAAAGTGTGTTTGCCCAGAACGCCCGAACTGCAGCTAATAATTTCATGATAAGTTATTAATACTTATATATGGATAGTTTAATCTATTCATTCATTCAACTCTTCCTTAATTCGGGGTCACAGGGGTCTGCTGGTGCCTATCCCAGCTCACATAGGGTGAGAGGCGGGACGGGTTACCAGTCCATCGCAGGGCAACATATAGACAAACAACCATTCACACACATTCACTCCTATGGACAATTTAGAATCACCAATCAACCTAATCTGCATGTTTTTGGACTGTGGGAGGAAACTGGAGTACCCGGAGGAAACCCACACAAGCGCGGGGAGAACGAGCAAACTCTGCACAGAAAGATCCCCGGCCCGGCAATCGAACCCGGGACTTTCTTGTTGTGAGGCGACTGTGATAACCACTATGCCAACGTGCCGCCATATGCTAAAATAATTAAGAAAAAGAAATAGAATAAGAAATAAATAAAGTTAAAATATCTATATTATAATATTTGCACAATTTGAATGGAAATAGCAGATATAGCTGCTGTAAAATTGTGCAGAATTGTGCAAACTGCAGAAAATTGTGTTTGATTCGGGGGACCACCAAGTTTGATCCTTAATTTCCAATGGCTCATTTGTATAAATGAAATAAATATACGAGGTTTTAAGTCTGCCAAATACTACAAATGTAAATGTTAGTAAAACAAAGGCAGGATTGGAAACAGCTGATGCATTCAGAATACAGCATTCAGAATAATCAACAAAGCAAGCATAATAGAGACAAACACCCCTGTTGCTGCTAGCAATTCTGTTATAAAGAACTGGAAAAACACCATCACGTGTTTAATCGTGTGAAATTAATATTTACTAGCACCTCAAGTGAGAGTATAAAAACTCTTGTTTTTTTTTATTTGCTCCTTCACTTGTTTGTGATGCACATTAACACAGTCACCACATCACCGCTATAGCGGAAGAACATCGGATGCATAATTGTACCTGGTAGCTTATTAATTACTACATTGTCCTGCTGGTTGAAAAGTTGTGTGTTCAAATTGCTGGGATTTGAAAAAGAAGAGCCTTTAACCTTCAACTGCTCAGCTATATAAAATGAGCCACTCTAAATAATTCTGTAAATAATAGGGGAAGTGGTAGCACAGTAGTTAGGGTTTTGGAGTGCTAATTGGAAGATCTGGGTTTCCCAGTACCACCAGGTCTATCGAAAGGCCCTTCACCCTTTATTTCTTAGCTGTATATAGGATATAAATGCCGGATAAGGGAGTCAGTCAAAAACTTTAATACATTAAATGTGTTGTTGGATGTACTAGTAAGGAATTTCTTCTAAGGGTCTCAGCAGTTACATGTTGGTGCTGGGAGTCGAAACCCTGTCTTCCAGATAATAGCCCAGCAGCCTAACCACTGTGCTACCACTGCACTATAATGTTTGTGCAGAGTTACCTCTTTGAACTACATTATCATTCATTCATTCAACTTCTAACCTGCCTATTTTCCAATTTGGGACAACGGGGGTCCGCACACATAGGGCGAAAGGCAGGTATACACCCTGGACATGTCATTAGTTAATTGCGGGAGCATATGCAGACATGGGCAATCTAGAATCACCAGTCAACCTAATGTACATGTTTTTGGACTATGGGAGAAGACCGGAGTCTGGAAGAATGTGAAAACGTTCCCATGCCAAGGAATCAAACACGGGACCTTCTCACTTCTCACCCGACTGAACTAAATTATATTCGTTTAACTAAAAGCATTTTTGCCCAACATGTTTTTTCTGTATATACCAAGGCAGCCTTAGTTTGTTTTGCAAGCTACATACTTTCTTTTCCTGTTATTGCATGAAACGATAATTAATGCATAAAATTCATCACAATTAATCAAATATCGGTCATCTGGAGCTGCACCTGTGTTAGTAAACAGCCTTTAGATTTCTAGTGTGAAACTGCTCCAAAACCCTTTAACAATAATGATGGATGAAGCACGACCCAAAGATCAGCTCTAATAGAATTCACCTTTTCTTCTAAGATTCAGAGCTGGAAGTTAAATTGGATCTGGTAGAATAGAAACATGATGCAGTTTTGACACGTACCCTGAGTTAGGAGTGCTCGATTTCCTGCTGGTCTTTTATTAAGCTTCCTGCAAAACATTTTTGTAGTTTCTAGGAACCTAAAAGCTGATGTTTACAAGCCTGAACACATTTACTAAAAGCAGGTTTCCTAGAAACCTTATAGAACAGCACAGTATTCTGTAGATCTGCTTTTCGCGTTAAAGCCGAATGTTGTTCTGGTGTGAGGAACTGACAACTAAAATGGCAATATAATAAAGGATGTGTGGGAAATAGAAATGCAGAGCGTGCATAGGACAGCGGGGTGGCATAGTGGTCAGCACGGTTACCTCACTGCAAGAAGGTTTTTACGGGTTTCTTGGAGTTTGTATGTTCTCCCTGCGCTTCAATGGGTTTTGTCAAGGTACTTTAGTTTCCTCCTATAACCCAAAAACATGTACACTAAGTTCATGATTCTAAATAGCCTATAGTGAGTGTGTGTGTGGCCCTGCGATGGACTGTGCAAACTGTCCAGGGTGTACTCCTGCCTTTCGCCCTATAAGTGCTGGGATAGGCTTCAGCAGACCCCCGTGAGAATTTGGCAGACCTCCTTATGCAGAGCGAATTACATTTATTTGCTTTGAACAAGTGAGCCATCAATGGTTAAGGACCTTGCGCAAGGTGGTGGTGCTGAGAATCAAACCCAGATCTTCTCTTTGCTATAAGCTGTAGTCTCTCATTTTTATTACATTATGTTACATTTTATGAATACATAAAAATTATTCAAGTTATATTTTAAATATAACAAATGACACGGGGTTCGATTCTCAGGCCGGGGATCTTTCTGTGAGGAGTTGGCATGTCCTCCCTGCGCTTGCGTGGGTTTCCTCCGGGTATTTTGGTTTCCATCCACAAACACGCAGATTAGGTGGATTGGTGATTGTAAATTGTCCATAGGAGTGAATGTGTGTGTGAATGGTTGTTCATCTATGTGTTGCCCTGAGATAGACTGGCGACCCGTCCAGGGTGTACCCCTGCCACTCACCCTATGTGCGCTGGGATAGGCACCAGCAGAACCCTGTGACCCCGAATTCGGGAATAAGCGGATAAGAAGATGAATGAATGAATGAATGAATGAATGAATGAATGAATGAATGAATAACAAATGAATTAGAAACCATGTATAGGGAGAGGGGACGCATGGCCCTCACGCCCCTCCTGACACAGACTCTGATACACTGCAGCAAATCTAAACATAATATAATCTAACATTGCACCTCTATTTTATACAACAGTAATAAGTGTAACAATCCTGTTTGGTGTTTTATATTTGATCATTTCTCCTGTTTATATTTTGTTCATGTTTCATTTTCTGATCTTTGTCTCTTTAGTTTTTATCACATCATGATTTGAGTTTGTTTTGTTCATATTTATGTCTTTTGTCTATTTCCTGTCTTGTCTTGTGTTAAGTGATCTATATTTCTTATGTGTTCCCTGTCATGGGATCCTTTTGTCTGTATTATTAGTTTCCATTGATCAGTCTTCATTCATTCATTCATTCATTCATTCATTCATTCATTCATTCATTCCTTCATCTTCTTACCCACTTATTCACTAATTCGGGGTCACAGGGATCTGCTGGTGCCTATCTCAGCTCACATATAAGGCAAGTGGCGGGGTTACATTCTGGACAGGTTGCCAGTCCATCGCAGGGCCACACAACAACCATTCACATACACACATTCACTCCTATGGACAATTTAGAATCACCCACTGAGCTAATCTGCATGCTTTTGGACTGTGGGAGGAAACCGGAGCACCAGGAGGAAACACACACAAGTGTGGGGAGAACATGCAAACTCTGCACAGAAAGGTCCCCCTGCCTGGGTATTGAACCCATTGTTGTAAGGCAATCGTTCTAACCACTACGCCAACCTTGCTGCTTGATCAGTCTTCATTCATTACTATCGAATTCGGGGTCACGGAGGTCTGCTAGCGCATATCACAGCTCACATAGGGCGAGAGGCAGGGGTTCACCCTAGACGGGTCACCAGTCCATCGCAGGGCCACACATAGACAAACAACTATTCACACACACACATTTACTCCTATGGGAAATTAAGAATCATCAATCAACCTAATGTACGTGTATTTGGACTGTGGGAGGAAACCGGCAAACCTGAACGAAACCCATGCAAACGCCGGGAGAACATACAAACTCCACACAGAAAGATCCCCGGCCTTTGGAATCAAACCCAGGACCTAGATGTTGTGAGGCACCCGTGCTAACCACTACGCCAACAATAATCAATGATCAATAATTAATTAAAATATTATGATAAATAGTTTAGTTAAAGTTTAAGTATTTTATTTACTACTTTAATTTTCTCTTCTAAATATATCTCGCAGAAAAAAACTTCATCAGGTTGACCAAAAAACAGAAAACTCTCCAAATGATGGTTTTGTCTTTATCAATTGAGAACCATCAGTGAAGTTTATTTTCAATTTCTTCCCTGCACACACTGTCTGAGTGGCCTTGCAGTTTTTCCTCTTTCAACCGTGTGCCTGCAGGCTGCCACACTCATCCCCGCAGAATAACATTAATGATCGTTCACAGTCAGACACATCACTGCTGATCGTTCTCCGTTCTTCTTCTTATGTGCTCTCACTCTCATCTCTCCAGTTAGAAAATGGTAGCCTACCAAATATTACTTCATTATTTCTTTATAGTTTGCTTGACTGAATAAGAATGTAAATCATTTCTTCCTTTTTTTTATTTTGGAACTTGGGGATGAACAAAAATTTCCATTTATTTATTGTTTTTTTTCTTTGCGAGTGTGTTCATGTTTGTTCATGTGTATTTAGTATTCTATATAATTGGTGTCTGACTTGAGCCGAATATATCAAGAGTCCAGAGACTCTCAAAGCTCATTTCTAATTTATGCCACCGTTCAGAATCATTGGAGTGAGTCTATTCAGTGACGATGCAGACATTATATCAATTAGGTTTCAACACTGCCATTACCATTGTTAGCTTTTTTTCAGTTTTATGATCTATTCGGTTAATTTCTAATTAACATTTTATAGGTTCAAGAGAAGATTACATTAAGAAGTAGTAATCTCTCTGGGGCGGCGCGGTGGTGTAGTGGATAGCATAGTCGCCTCGCTTGCATGTTCTCCCTGTGCTTGTGTGGGTTTCCTCCGGGTACTCCGGTTTCCTCTCACATTTCAAAAACATGCAGATTAGATTGTCCATAGAAGTGAATGTATGTGTGTGTGGTTGTTTGTCTAGGTGTAACCCCGCCTCTTGCCCTCTGTGAGCTGGAATAGGTATCAGCAGACCTCCGTGACCCTGAGGGAAGAAGCAGGTAAGAAGATGAATAAATGAATGAATCTCTCTCTCGCTCTCTCTTTTTCTCTCTCTGACTTTGAATGTTAAATTAATTTCAGTAAAGAGCAAACTAAAGTCTCTCTCTCTCTCACACACACACACACACACACACACACACACACACACACACACACACACACACACACACACACA
>JAOTRA010000036.1:9749099-9760915 GCA_026260255.1 Pseudolaguvia tuberculata | reverse complement strand
ATATAACTATTAATAACTTAGCACTTTACTTGAGTATATTTGTAGACTAGTGACTAATTTTACATACTTAATAAATACTTAACTTTAGTATTTTTTCTAATTCTGAAATTCTGAACGTTGAACATTAATTAATAACAACAAATAAGAAAACAACTTGCTAGTATGTTTCAGCAAACCCAGGACTATCAATCATTTTAACACAAGATCCTTAACTCAATTGTACAAGCTATTGTTTATTGTTCAGTGATTAAACTTTAGATTTGTTTAAATCTAATTTTTTTGTAGATTTGCTTACTTTAAATGGAGACTTTATGTTAAAGGCCTACCCTAAGGCTAGTCACCTGTTTCTAGGTTTCTAGACTCCACAGGAACTAGGAAGTCATTTAATATGAGCCCCAACTTCAAGGGGCAAACAGACCAACACAATGGAAAAAAATCCATCACTATTCAACATTACAGAGAGATTCTACAGGGCGATATTTCAGAAATACCACGTTTTATTACAGGGCAAGTGTTTTAGAGCAAGTATAAAATCATGCCACATGGCATTACCGATGGCTGTTAAAATAAATGGTGGCATTCAGGGACAAATCTCAAGCTACAGAAACATTTGCTAAACATTAACGCTGCGGGTGGTGACTACAAAGGTGAGGAGATAGCCTTTAGTACATTGTCACTGTACACAAATTGCTTTATAAATTTTAATACTACGCTATAGCCATACTTCTTGAAATAAGTGAAAGGCAAAAGCTATGAAGGTTGTGCTATTAATGTTTAAGAAAGTATATTCAGCAAAACATGTATGGGAGGATATGATTCGTGAGTCAATGAACATGACAATTACAGTTACCTTCAAAGAATCTAACAACTGTATATTAGAACTCATGCCCCTTTTATTACATAAATTAGTCCAATACCTATGCCTGACTGCATGTGATATTTTAAAAAATTACCTTGAAAAATTGTTACCATCAACATTTGTAAAGAGCATGTATAGTTTATGAATAAATTGCATAAAAATCATAGCTTGGAGACTCTCATTTCAACTTAAGCAAACTTTAGAGGTCTCACGACGTTGTAGGGCGAGAAGGCCTGGCTCTCAGTCTTCGCTCTAATTCATCCTAAAGATGGTTCTGTTGGGTTGAGGGAAGGACTCTGTGCAGGCCAGTCAAGTTCATCCACACCAGACTCTGTCATGCATGTCTTTATGAACTTTGCTTTGTGCACTGGTGCACAGTCATGTTGGAATAGGAAGTGGCCAGCCTTAAACTTTTCCTACAAAGTTGGGAGCATGGAATTTTCCCAAATTCCTTTCCCTGGAACTAAAAGCCCAGCTGAAAAACAACCCCACACCATAATCCTCCTTCCACCAAACTTTACACTTCAGTCAGACAGTTCCGTTCTGCCAAACCCAGACTTGTTCATCATGTTGCCAGTTGAAGAAGCGTGCAAATATGCAAACTACACAGAAAGACCCCTTGCCCTGGAATCAAACCTGGGAACTTCTTGTTCCGCGCTAACCACTACGCTAGAGAGTGATTAGCATGGTCGCCTCAGGGCAAGAAATTCTTGGGTTTGATTCCTGGGCAAGGGGTCTTTCTCTGCTGAGTTTGCATGTTCACCCTGTGCTTGTGCGGGTTTCCTCTGGGTTTTCCGGATTCCTCCCACAGTCCAAAGAGAAAACTAATCTGCCCATAGGAGCCCTATGTGCACTGGGATAGTCTCCAGCAAACCCGATAATCGTTGAATTACTATTACTAGTATGTATAGTTCTAGTGTATGGTAGATACCCTTATTCAGAACTTACATTTACCTGGGGTTTATTCAACTAAACTGTTGAGGGGATAAGGACCTTGTTTATGAATCCACGATGTTCCAATTAGATGACCAATAACTTATCCATTGTTGTACTGCTTCTCTATAACCCCAAGGCATATCACAGTTATTCATTCAGTAACTGCATGGGTCCTTTTGATCTGGTAAAGGGAGAATAGTATGATTGCTATGATGCATAACCATAAAGAAAAGAAATACAAAGTAATGCAGTGATTGCTTCTAATCATTGTTTAAAAGGATGTTTGTGTCAACGTCATGGAAGCCAACCCAACATATACAATGTACTGTTCAACCACAATGAGCGCTGTCTCTAAAAACAAAAGCTTAAATGAAATAAACAACTTACTTTATTTCACTTGCATTCATTTTTATGTAGATATTTTTATTTAAAAAAAGACAAAACGACTGTAAGCGCCATGTTTAATGTCATGTTGTCATTTATTACAGGCCTTTAAAAATATTGTTGTTGTTTGCCATGCATGTATCACTTTTACAATCCCTTTTTGAATTGTAAGCAGGCACTTTAATTCCAATGAGAAAAGATATAAGAATCATGCTGTGTTAGTGGTCAATTGTGTGTGTGCCTCCCATTGCTTGGTGGCATGCAATGCAACAACAATTAAAAAAATGAAAAAAGTGTGCAAGGCTAGTACATTGTGTGCTGTGTAAGATTTGCTTAAGAAATTCTTCTGTTGCTTGTCCGAGGACATCCAAACAGAACGCAGCTCTGTCATTTTTTCACTGCAGCATATGACAACACCACTTTCCCCTGTTCTCTGGCTACAGTCTCGACACAGCAACCCCCTCTGCACACACAACTATTTTTTTTTACTTCTTTCAAGTGGGTTTTGCTTTCTTTTCAAACTACTCAAACTACTAAAAAAATTTACCTTACCACTGAATCCAGCCCAAATAGAAAACGTATAGCCTATGTGCTGGTTCCAAAACCCTACATAAGGGGTCAGGTTTGGAAGAGCCAGTCTGTAGCACCAGAATACACACTAAAAAAAGAAAATGAAAGCTAATTTTAAAGGCGAGCTGAACATGGCAACACCATGTGAACAATTGAAGGTTAATATGTTATCTGAGAGGCAAAGCTCACTGAAATACCTAAACAGAGTAGAAGATATTTTTTTAGCCAAGTCCTCATTTACCATTTGTTTATAATCGATCAGCTTAATCTGTCCAAGGCTACACATAGAGAGTGATAAAGATAGAGGGAGAGAGAAAGAAAACGGAATGAGAGAACAAGAGACAAAGATGGAAATGCAGACAGACCGATAGGCACGATAGCACTTCACAGACCAAATTAAATGTAACTATAGCTTTCAAGGACAACCACTGTCCTAGTGCAAAACATTTACACTAAACGAATCACGCCAGGTGGGAAAGCCACTAAACACCACCAACCCTACCACCCCCCCCCCGTGTGCACCAATTGGCATCCAACATCCTTTCACACAGCTTGAGACCTTCCCTTAAATCTTCCAAATGTCAAATGGGCTCTTCACTCAGCTCACTCATCCCATCATGTGATAGTGATAAAAAAATTGTGAAAAGTAAAAGAACGCCCATCTGCATTGCAGGCATATGTTTGTAAATCTGTGTTTATTTATAGGTGCTTAAACCACTTAATATTGCATTTGTCAGTGTCAGCTTTGTGTCCTAATCTTGACCTCTGTCAACACATCATTAGTAACCACTTATGCGCCAAACGCTCCACCCATATTTCCCCCCCCCCATAAGTCTGGATGGAGAAAATGGGGGAGATGTTAATCAACTGCCAACATGCGCACACACTGCAGACATCAGAAAAAGCCAGTAGGAGAGCACGCAGCTCTGCATGGTTCAGTAGGGTGAGTCAATGAAAGATGGTGGTTTTGAATACAAGAGAACAGCAGCGATGGTGTGGTCTGTGCACATAAAACATCCACAAAAATGTTTTTTTTTGTGGGGGAGGACAAACAAAAAACAAATCCATGCAAATAAAGATCATGATTTACAGGACTTACAATTATACATTCGCACTCCTAAGATGGTGCATGTTTAGTGTTGAAAAATTGGCAGTAAGTAGTTTATGTTAACCTGGTTATAAATGGTAGGTGGAAGACTGTTACAAAGGCTGTTACATGCCTAGATTTGTAATGTAGCTACACTAGAATGTAGCTGCATGAATGAAAAGAGCCTGTTTAGACTAATTGTGTTAAATTTCAGGCTAGAAAAAGAGCACACAAAATCAGCCTATTGTCATTAAATGTAGCATATATGAAGTTCACTTTTGTCTGAATGTGTTGCTTGCTACTGTTATTTCATAAGCTAAATATGCAAATCATATTGAGTCTAAAATAGGTTCCACATACAGACACAGGAATATGTATATGCTTGCACGCTTGTCTCTCTAGCTTTGTTCTTCATTGTTCTGTTGCCACATCTTCATCCACATCTATTTGTACAAGCTGGTAGTGGACTTGAGCTCGGGTCCGCCGTGGTACTGGCTGCAGTTAGGGTCACCCCTTACTCTGATGGAGGAAGGAATCTGGATACCAGTGTGAGGATTCACACACCAGCATTCACCCCTTTGCCCATGGGTGGACATGTGGCACTGGAACACAAAGAGAAAGGAAGTTTCCAGAATTATTGACGTGCTCAGTATGGTGATCACAGGCACAACATGAAGAGTGGAGCCAAACGCCACTAACGCCTGTACCCGCCTCGTTGGTCACAGCACATGCCCTTTTACCCCCTACTGGGCAATCCCAAAATTAGGTCATAATTAATTTAGACAAAGCTTAAACAAAACACATGCAAGAAAACAAACTCTCCAATTTTTTCCTTCAGTGGGAAAGAACAAAGCCATGACAGTTACATTAATTAAACAAGAGACAAGATGTTTTATGGAACAATTTAGGGTGGAGAGGTGGTTTTTTTTTAAGATTGACAAAAACATAGAGCTTTGGCATCAAGACAAGGCAGTGGTTTTATTTGTACCAGCCTGAGTTGGCCTTGTATTACCTTTATCATACAATGTGTCACTTTGCTAAGAAAGATTGCGCATATCATTGTTTTGGCTCTAAAAATAAGTAGGTCTAAGTCTAGGAAATGCAAGAAATGGAGCTGCAAAACATAAATGCCGAACTTCCCACAGGCTGGAGACAGTTAGTAAGCAAACATGTTTATGACCTTGTAACTTGCAGCTTAGGCTGTTTCAAGAGACCACTACTACTTCCGAATTTTATTTATTTATTTATTTTTTCAATTGTCCTAATTCCTATGCTATTCTTGTTCATTTTATGGCAAAGCAAAAAGTGTAGAAGGTTATATAATGCTTAATGTTTGATTGCAAGATTTTCCATTCTCTTGATTTTATTTCTTGTTGCTTAATGTCCCAGGAGCAAGAACAATTGGGCCCTAGAACAAGGCCACTGAAGTTTATGATAATATTCTTATTCAAGCCCATAAGCTTGATACAAACGTGCTGTAATATGTTTTAAGTGGAAAAATTGCACAAATCACCTTGTCAACCCCAACTGAATTGGGACCGAAATGCACCCTGTACCTCTGACCTTTCACTCATGATCAGCACTTGATCTTACTTATCATGCTGTGGTCAAATGGGTATGAAAACCTCAAAAAACAATTTCCAAAATCTAGTAAAAAGCATAAAAATGTGAAGGTCAAAGTCAGCCCAAGGCAGAAGCGAATTTAGTGCCTGCTTCAAAGCTTCCAAGAGTAAATACAATTTATTCCCATTGTGCTATTTGATGAACCGTCACTCTTCTAGTAAGACTTTCCACTCCGATGTGAAGCTTGAATGTGAGATATCTCTTCATTTAACTCCAACAGTATTAGTGAGATCAGATAATGTAAGGAGGTCTAGGGTGCAGTCGGAATTCCAGTTCTTCCCAGTGTTCAGTACTGGTGAGATCACACCACAATAACACTCATGTTTTTTCTACTATAATAATAACCCAGCATGTGATAATGGAGCTCAGGTGCTTTGTACTCAAAGTCATTGTCATACTAGAGCAGTGTTGGAGTCTTTTAGTTCCATTGAAGAAATAATGTAATGCTACAACATACACAGACAACCATGTTCTTCCATAATTGTAGCAAATGTTTGGAGAAGAAACATATATGGATCTGATTGTCAGGTGACCAGAACCATTTTGGAATATAGTGTGTACATTCCTATTTATATTGTTAAAATTAACATCTGAACACTTTGATGTGGCTTTGATGTTATCATCAATAACTGTAGAAAAACATCTGTATGTTTGGACATGTTAAATTGATATGGGTGTTCAAGTTATAGTGGGCACACCAAGAAGCCCCCACATAACATTTTATTTAGAGCCACCAAATGCCTGCCATAGAGTTTTTACAGTAAAAAAATAGTATATGGATTTGATAGACTCATTTGTATCTTTATACAACTGAGCAATTAAGGGTTATGGACCTTGCTCAGGGGCCCAACAGTGGCAATTTGTAGGTGCAGGAAATGAAAACCAACACATGAACAACTGTGCTACCACTTCTCAAGTCTTTTTTCAGTGTAATGCGTCTTAACAATAACCTTGTGTTATAAGGTACCTGTTTTATATTATATTGTCCATTGCTGTCACAGTTGGGAAACGTTAGCTCATACAGGTTCTCCAGGTGTCCCTTGTTGTCATGGAAGGTCATTTTTGCGATCTCTTCCAGCACCTTATCCAGCTCCTGCTGACATTGACTCTGTTCATCCAGACACACACACACACACACACACACACACACACACACACACACACACACACACACACACACACACACACACACACAGCAGACGACAAAGAAAGCAAGATAAGAACCAGTCCTGTAGCTTCATAAAACACAGATGATATTCATCTTTCACTGTCCCTTTTTCCCCTGAGCTATGTTTAAGCTTTCTTTCTCACTCATTCACCACGAGAAAAGGTGACTTATTACTCTCTCTCTCGACACTTACTCACTCACTTACACATTCTCTCTCTCTCTCTCTCTCTCACTCTCTCTCTCTCTTCACTCTCTTATTCTGGCTGCTTTTTCCTTGGCCCGGGATGAGAGGGTACAGAAAGTAAGCCCTGCCAGGGATCTTATCCATATCATTTGGATAAATAGTTCTGCAGATGAGAGTTTGCTATTCTCAGGCATGGCATATTTTCTGGTCTTCCATTTTTTTTGGTAAAGATTGCTGCTGGATAAACATGATCAAATATTCAATGACATTTTTTTTACTTTGGGCTGCAAGAATCAACAATTATACATCTTTGTTGTACATATACACCAGTCTGTGAATTTTATTATGATTATGATGATGATTTTTAGTATTATTATTAATAATAATAATGATGACGATGATATTCGGCGGCACGGTGGTGTAGTGGTTAGCATGGCCACCTCACAACAAGAAGGTCCCAGGTTCGAATCCCGGGCCGGGATCTTTCTGTGCGGAGTTTGCATGTTCTCCCCGCGCTTGCATGGGTTTCCTCCGGGTACTCCCACAGTCCAAAAACATGCAGATTAGGTTGATTGGTGATTCTAAATTGTCCATAAGAGTGAATGGTTGGTTTGCCTCTGTATTTCCCTGAGATGGACTGGCGACCCATGGCGACCCAGGGTACCACTGCCTCTCACCCTATGTGTGCTGGGATAGACCCCTGTGACCCCGGATTCGGGAATAAGCAGGTAAGACGTTGAATGAATGAATGAATGAATGAATTATTAAATTATGCAGAGATTTTTTTCCTGTTACTCACGTATGCTGAGTGCTATCATTATTGCCAGGCGAAAATTCTCTGTGCTTACTATTTGTTTTCATTTCATATTTTGCATCTTATTTATAAGTTTGCAGTGTGTTGCATGTGGGTTGGCCATATTAACTCTCAAGTTTCAACACTGCTGATCTTGATATTCTGTCATAGCTGACACGGTGTACACTGAAAGTTCTGTCAATTACAGCATCAGACATTGGTATTAAATTGTTCTTTTAAATATGAATACATTGGGTCCTGGTGCACACACAATACAAATATGTTTCTACCAACAATTTTCTTCTGATATACCAAATAATGTGAGAACCATGGATATTTTCAGAATGAATTTTAATACAGTTTACAGTTAGGCATTTGGCAGACACTCTTATCCAGAGCGACCTACATTTGGTCTCTTTTTTACAACTGACTAGTGATTGCTTGGTGGAGGTGGGAATCGAACCCCAGTCTTTCTGGTATTAGTCCAACACCTTAACCACTAGGCTACCACTTCCCACTTCATTGCAATTTTTTATAATAATAGCTAAAACAACCTGACTACGACTAAAAACAGTAGATATGGGGTGTTGTTTTAGGATGAAGTCATGCTGTCGAATTTAGCTGGCTGAAGACTCGGATCCAGGTAGGACATGGTACATTTCCAAGAAAAGTTAATTAACTTGCTGTAGATATATGCGATGGCCAAATATGATAAAAGCAAGTTGCAGAAATACCAATGTGATAAGCTCTAACTCAAAAAATCACCAGAGAGGCCAAGAGTTTGTTCTCTCTCAGCAATGAATTTGTCACTGACTTCAGAGTAAAGTAATGGTATGGACCTTTCTGAAATGTCATCTGCCATCTTTTGACATCCTAAAAGCAGATACAGTTTAATGTTTTGAAATGTAATAGTTACACAAAAACTGAATCCCCGCAATGTATATCAGCCTATTAAATTTAAAGGTGTGTTGTGATGTATGTAAGTTTCAAACCAGAAGATGGCACTGCTGTTCTAAACACAATGTTAGCTAAGTTCAGCGTCAGGTTTTGCACTAACTAGAATCTATTATATTGTTCAGACTATTAGACACGAGGAAGTAAATATAAACGTGAAAAAAGGTATACACCCCCACGCTATATAGCAAAGGTTTTTTGAACAATGTGGCGGAGATGTGGTGGACCTTAAACAACTGCACTACATCTGAATGAGAACTAACAGATCAATACTAATTTTAAAGGCTGTAGACAAGATGAAATTTTTCTTGTACTTACAGATTATTTCTATAGCTTTTCTGTTATAACTATGTTATATGCCATGTGCATTGTGTCTTTGTGCACTGAAATTTCTGTCGAAGTTGTTACAAGAGCTAGAGCTCTTTGATAAGTGTTTTTACAAGTACATGAGCTAAGAATCAAGCCAAGTATGAATTAATTTATAATTATAAAATAAGTTCCAATGGTGGGTGGCGCGGTGGTGTCGTGGTTAGCACTCACAACAAGAAGATTTCCAGGCAAGGAATCTCTCTGTGCAAAGTTTATATGTTCTCCCCGCACTTGGGTGGGTTTTCTCTATGAACGATAGGTTACTCCCATAGTTCAAACACATGTAAATTATGGGTCACTAATAGAAGTGAGTGTGTATGGTTGTTTGTCGACGTTTGGCCCTGTAATGGACTAGAGTATAGCCTTGCCTTTCAGTTTGTGTGCGCTGGGATAGGCTTCATAATTCATTTATTCATTTCTCACCCGCTTATTCCTGAATTCGGGGTCACGGGCGTCTGCTGCGCCTACCCCAGCACACATAGGGCGAGAGGCGGGGGTACACCCTGGACGGGTTGCCAATCCATCTCAGGGCAACACATAGACAAACAACCATTCACACACACATTCACTCCTATGGACAATTTACAATCACTAATCGACCTAATCTGCATGTTTTTGAACTGTGGGAGGAAACCGGCGTACCAGGAGGAAACCCACACAAGCGCAAGGGGAACATGCAAACTCCGCACAGAAGTGAGGCGACCGTGCTATCCACAACGCCACGTCACCGCCCCCTTCATAATTCATTGTCTCCTAAAAAAGTCTTCCGACCTGTACTACTCCTGTGCCTATATATTTGTTATATCTGAGCAGTGCAAATAAGATCTGTATTAACATTAAACCTCACATCAGAATCTTACCATCCTGGGACGAGGATTTTTGGGCTCATCCACACGATTCATCATCCTGGCCTTTTGCTCATTCTGGTGATGCTTGAACATATTCTCCCTCATGTGCCAGTAGGCATCTCTGTTTGGTTTCCTTAGAATTGGAGGCCTCGTGACATATGGCTCCCCTGACAGATGGAAAGTAAAAGATTAAAACTTGTATCTTAAAAGATGCAAATTGATTAAGCAGAGCATGGTATAATGTATACATAAGGCTGGGTAAGGTAACATGAACATATATGAAACAGCCATGTCAATATGATAAATTTCATAATAATCACAATAGTCAGGGTAATTAAAGATGTCATGAATTATTCCCATGAGACTATTTTCACATACTACTTTATATATATTTATTCATACCTAAGGGCAAATTATCATAGCCAATCAGCTGGAATACATGTATTTGGATAGTGTGACGAAAAAAAATTTTGCGCACTTGGACAAGATGCAAAACTCAGCTTAAGGGGTAAAACCCAGGACCCCGTAGCTGTGAGTCAGCAACACACTGTGCTACTATGTCTCCCATTATTTAAAATGAAAAAATGTCTGAGCAGGCTGCCTACTTCCATAGCAACTGGCCAGTATTAAGAAAGCTATTGGCTTTTGTGGGAGCTTTAACAGCTGATAGTTAGTTGATCCCAGTTGAAGGATGGATAAATGTGATTGTTTGAGATGCTGGAAATACTATACAAATAGCTATTACAACCAAGCTATTACAGACCTTTGTCTTATATGCATTTTGCATTTAGAAAAGGAATACATAATAAATGGTTGTTTACAGAAACCATAGTCACATGGTATATTAACAGTTACATATTCTACTAAGACGTCAACCTTCATTAAACCTGTGGTGGCTCAATGGTTAAGGTGCCAAGTTGTTGATCGGTAGACCAGGAAGCGCCACCACCGCCAAGGAAGAAATGGGCACAGGTCTGCCACTGTTGGGTCCTTGAGCAAGACCCTTAACCCTTCCTGCTCCATGGGCGCTGTACAATAGCTGACCCTGCGCTCTGACCCACAACTTACTAAGATGGAATATGCGAAAGAAAACATTTCACTATATGTTGTATAATCATGTGTGTGACAAAACAAAAATCCCCTCTCCTTTACTTTCATCACTCCTTTCATCACTCACATAATAATTTTTTTTTTTTCTAATATCCCTATGCAGGAGTTACCAATTCATTTTATGATCCTATATTTATGATCTTATTTTTTGTCCTTTTCTATGTGAGAATGAGCAATACTTATTTATTTCTGTCCTCTATAATCAGGGAACTATCATAGTTCAATTACCATCGTTTCCATCAAATGATTCCTTCCTTCTTTCGAGTTTCTCCTGGCATTCAAAGCACTCTTTTGAGGGACTGCAATGGGAAATGTCACTTTCAGCAAATGTCAGTTTTAGAGTCGACGGGCCATTCAGTGGCTGTTGGCTGTCTTAGCATTTTCTGTAGTGTGCACTGTTAAAGTTTGCGTGCCATGGTGAGTAGCACCCAGTGGCCCTGCGCCCTGGTATGGGTGCTGAAACACTTGCTTGTTTGACATCAGCATAGACCAAAGTACTGTGCATTGTCAAGACATAACTGCCCCAGTCTTGAATTTCATGCCAGGTTATGAGAAAAAGGCCTAAGAATAGTATCCAGAAACCGCTGGGCAAGTTTTCCAGAGCTTGCCTCATTTCAGAAATTGTCAGTGGGTGTGCTTTGTGGTGAACACCTGCAGTTACGTAAACAGTAAAACATCCACTTTCCTTGGTCACAGTACTGGTTGAGTCCCAGAAACACCTTTTACTCAAAGTCTCCTTTTTTATATTTTCTTCCTTTTTCTTACCACTTCATGCGTGGGGTATTTGATCATATACAGTATATATGCAGCTACCAAATACAAGTATACAGTTTAAGGCTATTATTTTCTTTGTCTGGTAACCCAGCCATTAGGGTTGCACAAGCCAGTGCATTCTTAGTGCCGGTCCCAAGCCCGGATAAATGGGGAGGGT
>JAOTRA010000036.1:9736272-9746622 GCA_026260255.1 Pseudolaguvia tuberculata | reverse complement strand
TGTGTGTGTGTGTGTGTGTGTGTGTGTGTGTGTGTGTGTGTGTGTGTGTGTGTGTGTGTGTGTGTGTGTGGTTGACCCCGAATTAGAGAATAAACAGGTTAAAAGATGAATGAATAGATGTGTTTTACAATCTAAGCACAGCTTTTTAATTGGAAACCATAAAACTTTTGCAATAATAGACGCCTTTAATTTTGTTTGAAATTTATATTATAATAGTATTTTTAAAGCAATTAGAGTAAAATAATGTCTAATATCTTCATATTAGTAACATCATAACTAAATATCTAGTGGCAACAATTAATACATCTTGCATCATCATGACTGACTGTGATAGCCATCACTATCACATTGCTCTCTGGACTCCTGATGGCTGACAGCCCTTATGAATTTTGGCCCTTTGACAAGTTAATGAACTCCTCCCAGTCCAGACAAGTTTAGTTCCCTGGACAAATGCATAAGGGACTACTGTGTACTTCAAGCTACTGAAATCACCTCCACCTTATATTTCATGAAACTCCTGCCTGTATTTCCCAAGACTCCACACGTGCAAAAAGCACTCACACACGAACACGCACGCACGCACGCACACACACACACACACTTTGGGGAGCGCAGATACAGCTTATAGCGCAACACGTCATAAGTCGTAGGATTTTCCAAGAATGTCGTAAGATAAGTAACCTATTATGTTTAGCCGTTGTAACTTTTTGACACAAATATGTCATAGAAAACCTGCAAGAAAACCAGGCTTGAGACAATCAATCCCACCACACTTTTATACATACATACATACATGCATGCAGCCAAGTAGACTTCGAATGCACTTTTCGAATGCACTTTGCGCGTAACTCACCATAATCGGATTCGGGGTCGCGCTCATCGTGCGTGTCAGTGTTATCGGTTCTGGTTTGGCAGATCCCGAGTCCCCTCACCAGATCGTCCAACGGCATCTCGGCGCCTTCGCTTGGGGAACAACGCAGGCCGCTTCCGCAGCGCGCCGTGTAAACCCCACAAGGCTCTCCGAGCTGCAGCGCGCACACGGGACAACAGCCACATCCTGGCTCCCGCACCAGCTCCGTGCATGGGGTCGGGGGTTTAGGACACGCCGCCTGCTGTTCCGCCGTACAGCTCGGACAGCGGAATACGACCTCAGCGCCGGAGGAGGAGGAGGAGGGGGAGGATGGGAAGAGCAGCGCCAAGGAGGCGAGCAACAAAGCGCGCACGCACCGCGATCCCATTGCGTTCTGCCGAGTCGGCACTGAGTTTATAGCGCGGGAGAACACAAACCAGATAACGGTTTTTCTTTGCGGTCAGCTTCAGGTGCGGAAAAGCGCAAAAAAGCGGCTACGGACAGGTGAGGATTGCCAAATCTGTCTGCTGGGTCCTATCTGCTGCCATGTTCTTCAGGCACAACGGCTGGAAAAACGACAGACAAAATTCCCCGACAGGCAAATAAGAGCACTTTGAGCCCTGCTTCAGTGCACACAAGCCGACACACGTGACAATGTTTTGGAGGACAGTACATAACAAATCCGATGTTTAAATGGTGGAGATTGGCTTATAACAAAAACGTTACTTTTCTACCTCAAATTAATAAAGGCTACCTGCATGCTTAGGTATTTTGAGGAAAAAATATGCACATACAGTGTGTTGGTGACGCCATAGATTTATATATTCATTATCTCATGATTATATGATGGTTATTTACTCAACTATTGATACAAGGACTATGGAGCAAAGAGGAATAATATATGTATTTTAAATACAGTACATTATCTTTTCAGCAGAAAGCAAGTGTAGGATATCTGACAGACTAATCTGAATAGTTATTACATCAAGATCAAAACCCCCATAGACAATAGACTATTTCATTCATCTTCTTACCCGCTTATTCCCGAATCCGGGGTCACGGGGTCTGCTGTAACTATCCCAGCACACATAGGGCGAGAGGAGGAGGTACACCCTGGACGGGTCGGCAGTCCATCTCAGGGCAAAATAAACAATTTATTAATTATTAATTTACATTTTTACAATTAATATATGCTAATGTAGACAAGCAAAGAATTTAAATTATTAAAACAATAAATGTGTGCCGATAGCACTATAACATGTTTATATGTGATTGGTTGTCTGGACAACAGTGATTTATTCATTCATTTTTTTACCCACTTATTCCCTAATTCTAGGTCCCGGAGGTCTGCTGGATCCTATCCCAGCACACATAGGGTGAGAGGTAGGGGTACACCCTGGACAGGTCGCCAGTCCATCGCAGGGCCAGACATAGATGAACAAACACTCACACACATTTACTCCTATGAGCAATTTTGACTCACCAATCAACTTATGTACATGTTTTTGGATGATGGGAGGTCTGCTGGCGCCTATGGCGAGAGGTGGGGGTACACTCTGGACGGGTCACCAGTCCATCTCAGGGCAACACATAGACAAACAACCATTCACACACACACACACATTCACTCCTATTGAAAATTTAGAATCACCAATCGACCTACTTTGTATGGTGACTGTGGGAGGAAACCGGAGTGCCCAGAGGAAACCAGAGTACCTGGAGGAAACCCACGCAAGCGCAGGGAGAACATGCAAATTCCGCACAGAAAAACTCAAGAAAAAAGGCTCGAGAATCAAACCCAGGACCTTTGTTTTGTTAGGCGACCGTGCTATCCACTACGCAACCACGCTGCCCTACAACAATGATTAATGATGATAATTAAGGATTCATTAATAGGGGAGAAACTGTAAGCACGGAATACATGTTGGGGTTGACAGTGGTCAGTGATTGTTTAATATGGGGGAAAAAAGTGAAAACTAATTTGTCGCTGAAATCAACGCATTGATGAATGCTTAATTTTTCAGCAATTTGTCTGAATTTATTTGTGTATCTTAGCAGTTTACTTCTTTTTTGATAAGCACCTGAGAATAAATACAGATTATATTCACTGTACGATGTATGGTAAGGTAAGATACTTGACAGTATTAATTTTATTGAAATGCATAAATAACAATAATAAATGCAAATAATACTGTGTTGTTTGTGAAGCTGCTAGTATCCCCTCCTTGTACAACATATAGACTATTTTTGTCTGTTAGGGATTAGCTGTAACTACACGTGTTGTAAACAGAAGAGCTCAACTTTTCAAGGCTAATTAGTTAGACATTTTTCTGTTAGAAAATGAGCACAGTATGGTCTGCCTTGCCAGCAAAATCTTTCTGAACACCTGGAGTTTATAAAGAGTTTTATTGCAAATTTAATCAGTATTAGTGTTACTGGCAAAAGGCAAGGGCAAAATTGGCCCTTATTTTTATACATTTTAATAAAATTTTGTGAGAAACAAGTGTTTTACTTAAACATTTCTTTTAGATTTTAAAAGGAGACTAAACAATGACTTTTATGACTATTAAATCATGTAGACTGAGAAGGTTAACAAGTATACAATAACCATAGCTTAAAAGTAAATTAATATAATAAAACATGTAGGGGGTCCCATGGTCTTGTATAGAAAAATGTACCATATTGTATTTAAACAACATGAACACCAATCATTTGTACTTTAGTGTGTAGCTATAATTCAAATTAAACTTTTATGTAAAAAACGTTTATAAAAGCTTTATTTTAAAATTTGTCTTGGTTTATTCTTGAGGTATGCCATAGCTACAGTACCATGTGGTTTTTACATATTTTACAAAGTTTGTGTGAATAGCTTACTTTACCAGCATAGCCATAACTGAGACCAATTGTTGCCAGAAAGTTGGAGGCAAACAAGGATTGCCAGGATGCCTAAGGGATGCTGCAATGATTTCTAAACTTTCTCTAAACTTGTAGTAAAAATACCCAAATTAGGCATATTATGAAAATGTTCCTGTGGACAATGTTCATAAGCTCTATAAAGTCTTATGTATTATTCAAGTATTGAAGGTGTTTATTGTCATGTGTACAGTAAAGGAAACAGGTTTCCCTGTACAATGAAATTCTTACTTTGCTGTTCACACCTTATGCCAAATGTGGTGTTACAGAATAATTCATTGTTTCATTCATTTTATTACCCACTTATTCCCTAATCCAGGGTCACAGGGGTTTGCTGCACCCATCCCAGCACACATAGGGCGAGAGGCGCGGGTACAGGTCGCCAGTCCATCTCAGGGCAACACATAGACAAACAACCATTCACACACACATTCACTCCTATGGACAATTTAGAATGACCAATCGACCTAATCTGCATGTTTTTGGACTGTGGGAGGAAACTGGAGTAACAGTAGGTAACCCACGCAAGTGCGGGGAGAACATGCAATCTCCGCACAGAAAGATCCCTGACCCTGGATTCGAACCCAGGACGTTCTTGTTTGTTTGTCTATATGTTACTCTGAGATGGACTGGCGACCCGTAAAGGGTGTACCCCTGCCTCTCGCCCTAGGCACCAGCAGACCCCCATGATTCTGAATTTGTGAATAAGCGTGTAAGAAGATGAATGAATGAAATAAGCATCTACATGATGTGCACTTATGGTTGTTAGTGTCTGATCTCACTAATCATAATGTAGCTAAATTCATAGTATGCATCAATATCTACAATATCTTAGGTAAAGGGTATAAGGAGTACATATAAGAATGGGAATATTGATGAGACTTCATTTGAAGCTTCAAAAAAAACATTTAAATGGGATAGCTCCCAAAAGATCATAAATGTGTATCACCACACTGATCCTTCATGCATAGCAATGATCCGTTTGGCTGTTAAAAGTAGGAATTTGTAGGATCTGTAGGAATTCCCAGCACGTAATCTCTATATGATGTTAGCAGACAATATCCAGCTGATCTGTTACTTTTAACTTGCAGAAAGCCATTAGATTAAATATTCCTACTGGAGCATGTGTCGAAAACATTTCTCATTTGGATTTTTACTTAAATACATCCAATCCAATAAGCCTAACATCATTCATATGGTACCCTAGGGTTAAGAAACTGGCAGAAAAGCTGAACCTTTTAAAAGCAGGAGGCAACTAAGCACAGGAAAAAAGTGCTTTTACTCTTTTGCAAGGTTAACAAGCTTCCTGTCTTTGACCCATGGGTAAAGTCTGGGCTACTTAGCAGAAAGCCATGTGGCAGAGTACAAGCTAACGTCTGGATCATCTCAGCATCCCAGACTACAATGATGTAATGTCTGACAGGATACTTCCTCCTCTTTTCAACAGCTCACCTGATGGTACAAAATAGTACACGCTATTGATTGGTAAGGGATGAAGCATAATTAATTTAAACAAACTAGTTTATATAGGTATGACTTTTTCCTTTCAAAATAACATAAGAGCAGGTTTGTAAAGATTGATAACATGCTGAACTTTGGACTGTGTAAATATTTAGATTTGCTTTTCGATCTTAGTTTGAGTTTGGTTAGTAAAACACTACTGATCAAGTAAATCAACATTTTGAGTTACATACTAAATCATAAATAAAATCATTTATGTAATGAATGGTATAAATAATGTTGCTGCATTTTGTTGTAGCTTATGTTCCTTTATAAAAGATTAATACATTCGGGTGGCGTAGTGGTTAACATGATCACCTCACAACAAGAAGGTCCCGGGTTTGATTCCCGGGCCAGGGATCTTTTTGTGCGGAGTTTGCATGTTCTCCCTGTGCTTGGGTTTCCTCTAGATACTCGGGTTTCCTCCTGGTACTCCAGTTTCCTCCCACAGTCCAAAACCATGCAGATTAGGTCAATTGGTGATTCTAAATTTTCAATAGGAGTGAATGGGTGTGTAAATGGTTGTTTGTCTATGCATTGCCCTGAGGAAGTGGTAGCCTAGTGGTTAAGGTGTTGGACTAATACCAGAAAGAGCGGGGTTCGAATCCCACCTCCACTAAGCAACTGTAAATGTAAGTCGCTCTGGATAAGAGCGTATGCCTAACTGTAACTGTAACCCCTGCCTATGTGCGCTGAGATAGGCGCTAGCACAGTCAGTGACCTCGAATTAGGCAATAAGCGGGTAATAAGATGAATAAATTAATACAGTAAAACATCTGTCTGAAATCTCCAGGTTATGTATGTAACCATGGTTCCCTGAGGGAACGAGTCATTTTGTCCCAATGCTTTTCAAAGGTCTTTGACCTGACGAGCATGTGTAATCCTCCTACCAATTGGAGGGTGTTACATTGACAGGTGATGTCATCAATCAGGAAGTAACGTTTTATGAAAATGAGCAGCAGCGAGCATTGGATAGCTTGCATTTAGTGACTCCTCACACATGGTGGTCATCGTGTTCCCTCTTGGAACCATGGCTTTAACCTGGAGACATTCCCCTTTAGGATCTCAACTGCATTTTGGGACAGATGTTTATATGTAAGGCCTATGTGACACCATGTACTCAGGACTTTGGAGGATGGATCCAGTTTGTAAAATCAGACAAATTATACGGCTTAGCTCAGCCTGTTGCCATCTAATAAAGGGATCGTACCTTTATTAAAGCTTTCACTTCTACTTCATATTTTATGTTTTATTAATTAACATTTTTCATCATAATTATTCATTCATTCATTCATTCATTCATTCATTCATTCATTCATTCATTCATCTTCTTACCTGCATATTCCCTAATTCATAATTAATTTCACATTATATTGTTTCTGGCTATTCATTTGACTTAGAATTTTATTGAATTTTGCCTGTGAACCGTGCTGACTTCAAACCACATCCGGATATAAATAGTTCTACTGAGTGTGAAGAATTGTGTGGACATTCTCTTATTCAGGCTCTTTTAACACAGTCAGGACAGGCTTTACATTTTTAACAAGGGTTTCACTGTTTTGCTAGATTTAAATTCAGTTACAGCTATGAACATGTGCAATTTATAAATTAGCTCTCCAAAACATAGTTTAATTAAATTGCTTGTTTTACAATACTGGTACTGTTTTTGTTGTTTTGAGCAGAGGTAAGTTTAGCCAATTTCTAAATGATATTCTAAACATTATACTGTTAGGCGATGTGGTGGTATACTGGTTGCGTGGGTTTTCCCTGGATACCTCCCAAAGTCCAAAAACATTTAGGTTGACTGTTTATTCTAAATAGGGCGGCTCTTTCTGTGCGGAGTTTGCATGTTTGCCCCGCGCTTGCGTGGGTTTCCCCTGGGTACTCCGTTTTTTTCCCACAGTCCTAAAACATGCAGATTATGTCGATTGGTGATTCTAAATTGCCCATAGGAGTGAGCTTGAGTGGCTGTTTGGTTATGTGTGGCCCTGTGATGGATTGCAAGCTGTCCAGGGAGTATCCCTTCCCTATGTGCGCTGGGATAGGCTCCAGCTGACTCCTGTGTCCCCGAAATAGAGAATAAGCGAGTTAGAAGATGAATGAATGAAGGGATTATAGCGTCAGTAACACTTTGGCAGTTTTACTATAGTTATACAATTAAGCAGTTAAGGCGCTGCAGTCTTGGTGGTACTGGCATTTAAATCTTTAACACCAACAACACCAGGCATTTTCTAAAGGAGGGTTAGCAAAGACTAGAGAGAATTGCATGAAATGTCAAATGTGCTTTTGGGTTAAGAATACAGCAATACAGGTCACATTTATTTTACACATTTATTTTCTTTAAAACATGTTTATTCCACATATGATTTAAACTATGCAAACAGGAAGCTTGTGTATAAATATTCTGAACAAGATTATACCTTTATGTCACTGCATTGATTTCTGTTCCAACAGACAGTTGGAAATGTCTTCTAATAAATAGCTAGTGATTATATTATGTGTATGTTGGAAACATGAGCTGGACATGCATTGGTAAAATTCCACTTAGCATTTTAAAAAGTTGCCATTCCCATGACTTTTGCTTACTGTCCATTGTTAATATAGTAGCTTAAAGAGAATTTATAAATGAAAACTGCTAGGACAAATGTAAGTTTGACCTGATACAGGTGGAGAACGTTGTTAGGACACAAGATTTCTAAAATGTAATTGTTTTTCTAAAATGTAATTGTTTCGTACATATTAAAGACAGTGACAATGTAATAAATTAACTTGATTTTTTAGTATTGTTGATTGCAAATATAAAGAATACATATTAATTATTGGACAATATCTTCTTCTTTTCCTTTCGGCTGCTCGCTTTAGGGATTACTCTTCTCCACACTACCTTGTACGCTACATCTGCCTCTTTCACCCCAACTACCTGCATATCTTCTTTCACCACATCCATAAACCTCCTCTTTGGTCTTTCTCTTTACCTCTTACCTGGCACCTCCATCCTCAGCATTCTTCTACCAATATACTGCATGCCTCTCCTCTTCACATGTCCAAACCATCGCAACCTAACTTCCCTCACCTTGTCTCCAAAACAATTATTGGACAATATAATGTGAGTGAATTCAAAAAGTGTAAGCACCGTGCTTAAGATGTTGTACTCATACCTGGAAGATCAGAGTTTAATTCTAGCACCACCGTTGGGCCCCTGAGCATGGCTCCAAATCTCCAAATTAGTTATAGAAATAAGTTAAATGTAAGGCCCCTTTGGTTAAGCATGTCTGTAAATACTATAAATGTACTTCATTACTCATTTTATTTATTTTTTTACACTAGATATTTTAGTTCATCCTAAAGGTTTTTAGAGGTTATCAGTGGTTATTATTCTGGTAGTTTATAGTGAGTAAACCACTTCAGCATGGCCCGGCTTTGGTTACGGAACAAGAAGTGACGAACAAACCGCAACTGACTAAGTCAAGCTTTAACCTCTGATATTTGTTAAGTCCAAAGACGAATAGTGTTCTATGTATGGTAATAGATCTACACCAGCTAAATAAGCCAATCAAACAGTTCCAGCTCCAAATGCTAACTGTAAAGCAGGTCCTGTCACAAATTAGATACTGTGTACTTTCATAGATCATTCTCTCCCTAAAACAATGTATGGATCCTATACTGGCTCTTATGCAACTCCAAGGCATATTAAACTCATAAATGACTGGCTACTGTTGGTGCATCAGACAATTCAACATTGAGATGTCCTTCTCACCCATATCCAGAAGCTCCAACAGTTACCTGGAACTCAATGCACAATGCAATCCTGTCATTTGTAAACGTTGAATATATTTTTTATATATATTGGGGACACAATCCGAACCCCCTTATGGCCCACTGTAGGCACCACGCAAACTCTTGACACTTTTCCTCTATCAAGGGGATAAGCGATATCCAATAACTCTATGTCTTGCCTTTATATCTGTATATATATATATATCTGTATAGAGACAGAGGACAAAATGGGCAGAATTCAGAGAAATGTTTTTAGAAAATTTCTAGACACTACTCTACGTTTATTAAACACCCCCTCCAAGTGTACATGTGCACAATGGCTTATTGTAATAGTCATGAACTTGTATTTGCACACAAAAACTGAGGTTAATAATATTTCTAATGTTTTACTATTTCTAAGCATTCATTTTTGGTCTGTTAACAGGTAACGTTATGCTAAATTCATTTCTAACAAGTTGGACAAGATGTCCAAAAATTTAAAAGTAGATGTGTAATGAGTGTAGAAATGAACTAATGCAAAAAAAAAAAATTGTTTTTTCAAATGCAAGGTGTTTACGGTAAAACAGCGTATATACATGCACTCCAGTTCAGTTTCAACCACAGCACTTAGACACCCATAATGATTCATTCTTACTCAGACTCTTGACTAAGTTTTTGAAAAAGCTCAAAGTACCCTCATTAGCTGCTTTGAGGTCTGTCAAAAACCAACAAATACAGCTGATTGGGGAGGTTCAGAATGAATGTTTTTCCACATAAGTTACATTTACAGAATTTGGCAGAGACTCTTATCCAGAGTGACCTACATATCTCTTTTATTTTTACATTATCTCTTCTCTTTTCGTTTGTTGGTGCTGGGAATCGAAGCCCAATCTTTCTGGTATTCAGTCGCCAGTTCATCGCAGGCCACTCATAGTTCATTCATCATTTTCTAACGCACTTATTCCCTAATTCGGGGTCACAGGGTCTGCTGGAGCCTATCCCAGCTCACATCAGGCAAGAGGCAGGGGTACACCCTGGACGGGTCGCCAGTCCATCGCAGGGCCCCACTCATAGTTGATAGACATAAATAGTCTATATTATCAGGATGTCAGTGTTTCTAGATTTAATTTAGCAACTAAAAATAAGATGAAATATACAATAAATAAAAAATTAGAGAGAGAAAGATCTAAAAGGATATTTTTGTTGGGAATTCATCAAAATAAAAGACATGTTTTGGGAGTGTGAGTGGGATGATGATAGTGTGTGTGTGTGTGTGTGTGTGTGTGTGTGTGTGTGTGTGTGTGTGTGTGTGTGTGTGTGTGTGTGTGTGT
>JAOTRA010000036.1:9688946-9736172 GCA_026260255.1 Pseudolaguvia tuberculata | reverse complement strand
TGTGTGTGTGTGTGTGTGTGTGTGTGTGTGTGTGTGTGTGTGTGTGTGTGTGTGTGTGTGTGTGTGTTTTCACAGGGTTTTTTACCATGCTTCTGAACCCTCCCTTGCAAGATGTTTGAGCGTGCATGGGAATTGCACATCTCTCATTAGCAATAAGGGGAGGGTTCTTTCTTTTAGTTCACAGGGAGATGACAAGAGACTAGAATATTTTTATAAACAGGGCAAAACCCCACAGGGACATAGAAAAGGAAACAGGAACATGGGAAAAGTCCAGCAGTTCAGGGTTGGTAATTGCAAAAGCCAGTTTCATTCCCATTGATAACAAAACAGACTGACAGAGAGCTTTGGGAAAAGCTTCAGCAACAACAACGAATCTTCTTGATATTTCTATTCGTACTGAGGAATTCATGCTTTTACATTATTCACAGGTGATGTGAATTAAGAATACTTTACAATCCAAGGTAAGTAAACCACAGCAGTTTATATGGGATCTGTTTTGTGAGTAAAAAGCCAAAAAACTAATTAGTCCATGTATAAATGTGAGATTGTAAGATAAAAAGATTGACATATTTAATGGCTGTAATTCTATAACTTGAGTTATTTCTCGTATGAACATGTTTTAAATTACAACCCCACCCTTTTATAATGTGGTATAAAACCGCAAGCCTGTGTGTAGGCTGTCTAAAAGCAACTGAATAAGAAACACTCAAGTTACATTTTGAGAACTGATTTATTTTATTTCTTTCATAAAACTCAATTTAGCTTAAACATTTTACAAGTTTGTTTGTCATTTATCAAGGCGTAATTTCCTGACAAATAAATGTGTTTTAGGAATGTTCCACAGTCCTACAGCTGCTATGGTAGATAAACACCAGCTTTGGGGATAAATTAACCAAAACAACTACTGTAAATCAAATTCTGCCAGAAAGACTCCAGATACTTTGGGTATCCAAACAAGTGCCAACTAAGAAGACAATGAATTACAACTTCAATCTCTAATTTTATCCACAGTTTTAGTAACATTGTTATGATCTTATTAGCTGACATGAATATATTACTGACAAAATAAAGAAATTCTCAAACACACTTGTTTTACTCAAATAGTAATTTCAAAGTCATCTAACTTTGATGTGCACTGAAATATGAAAAATATTCAGTCTATCATAGGGCCACACTTAGACAAACAACCACTCACACACATTCACTCTTATGGACAATTTAGAAACACAAATCAACCTAATGTACATGTTTTTGGACTGTCTGAGGAAACCAGAGTACCCAGAGAAAACCAACACAAGCACAGGGAGAACATGCAAACTCAGCACAGAAAGTTCCCAGTTTCGGGATTTGAACCTTCTTGTTGTGAGGCGACTGTGTTAACCACTATGCCACTGCGCCGCTTTTCTAATTACACTAATCACATTTCTAATTTAAAGAAAGTTAAGTATTAAGAGAGCAAATGTTTGAGATATAAGGTTCATTTAAGTTCTTATGTTGTAGTAAAAGCTGTATGCATTCACTTTTTTTTAACTGCTGTAGGTTTTATTATTATAATTTTTATTGATAAGTTTTATATCTGAAAAATAAATAAATAAATGCATACTCCTATGTCATGAAAGAGCAATGGCGGCTGGTGCAAACAAATATGAATAATTATCTAACTGTTATTAATGCATTTTGAATAATAGTAAAAATGTAAATGTTACGTTATGCAATAAATGAATAAAGAACCAGTACATTTGATTTTAATGTGTTTTTTAATCAGTAAATTCATTTGAATGATTCAGAAAACAATAAAAGACATTATTTACATTGCCATATTTCAATCACATGGCCAAACATATGACCAAATGTGTGAGTGTCCAGGGCACATGTCAGTGAGCCATAAGATGAATTTAAACTAAGACAAAGTTTCAACCTCGTTTGTCCAAAAAAAAACATCTAAGCAAGGGTCATCCAGGAAATATAAATCATTAGATATAGATTCATCAAATGCACAGAGACCAAGGGGCCACAAAGAGGCACATTACTCGAGACAGCTCATAAAGACGTCAGAACAATGCATGTCATGTTTTCCCAATGGAGGGAATGTAATGTAATTTCCTGATACCCGCAGCTGCAATACTAGCTCAGTCATCATTCCTATGCTTCTGCAGCCATAAGACTGTGGGTTTAATCTATTAACTACTCACTTGAATGGCATAATTAAAGTACTCTTTATGTGATATACTGTGGTATAAAATTATTTGAAAAATAAATATAAATGTTGCACAGACTTGCCACATCCCTGTGAGATAAAGCAATAAAAAAGTTCTCTAATGTATTAAATGTTGTAACTACAATTAATCAGAACTTCTATTATCTCTTTTTCTTCAGCCTAGCATAAAAGTGTGGAGACATGGTGCACATTGTGACCCTGCTGATTTCAACTACTTTAATCGTGAGCTTAATATGTGCAGGTAAACATCACCAATGACAAGATAAGTTCCAAAACTAGTGTCAGCTCTTTGAATATGTTTGGTTTCTGCGTGCTTCAGCTTTTGGCACTCATGCCATGTAAAATAATTAAAACCATACCCCTTAATGTTGGCTACAGTCAGCAGTGTGTTGGATTGAGGTTTGTTTTTCTCATTCTTCCCTTCTTTAGCAAAGCATCAGTATTCATGGACAAACTAATTTGTTTATAGAGCTTTTTACAGATATTACATCAAAGACTGTCTATAATTTATTGCAATGTGTAATGAATGTTATCTGTTTAAGTGTATGATTTTATTTAATTGCAGAGCTTAATGGGGCAGATGCTTTGCTCTGTGATAGAGCCAGCTTTGATTATAACGTGTATAACTATTGTCTACCTATCTACAATAAAGTCATGGCGTCTGTCAACTACCAAGACCTGTGCCCATGGCCCAGTACTCAACGGTGTGTATTTGGGTGTAGTGTAGTTTGTGTGGCATCATTTTTTAAATCCTGTTCAGTTACATTACACATTATTTTTAGTAGAGATATAGAATTTAGCTTTTCATCGCAGCACAAAAATATATTTTATTCTATTATATTATATAATAACATTTACAAAAGCTGTAAATTGGATATGGGATGGATCTATTAATAATAATATATAATAATAATAATTATTATTAGCACTAGAATAATGTTATTGTTAGCACTGGAGTCAGATGAGAGGAATCAGGTGACTGGATTATTATGGCAAAATTGTACCAATATTATAATTATTATTTAATTGTTATTCCTTTGTAACAATTTAACATGTTTGTACAATAAATCCAGCATTTGATGTAGTCTATGTTCATGTTTAGGATTTTTCAAACATGATGCTCTTTTTTACTTGATAAGGGAAGTAGCATCTTTGGTTTTAGGATGTCCCATGAGTCCATACCTTTTTTACCTTTAGCCAACATTGCAATCATTTCAGTTTCTTAATGCCGCTCTCTTTGTGCCCTAGGCAGTACTTTTATTTCGACGACTGTGTTCAACGTGTGGTTAAAATGACAGCGTGCACTGAGCCATCTCTGCAGAAGCAAATCTTTTTAGATCTTCATCGCACATATTTTTTTCAATGCCCCTTCCTGAAGGACCCTGACCTGCCTATACTGTTGTTGCTCATTCTGCCGTGCATTATCATCACTTTTCTCTTTCCCTTTTTCTGTACCTGTTTAACTATCAAAGAATACAGCATCAGTGAATAAATCAGACTGCTAAAAAAGCTGTTTTTGTAAAAGAAAGTGGATTATGTATTAAGCTTACAATATAACCACAATTTCTCACATGTATAATCAGTATGTACTTAAAAGAAGGTAAAATCTGCATCGGTACCTGTGAAAATAAGAGTTTTGTAGGGTTTAGTTTATGCTGGCTTCTCCTTTTTTACAAACAAACATTTTTTTTGTCCTTTGGCTGCTCCCGTTAGATCACTAATGGCTGGGATTTTATGGGCAATTTAAACTCATCAATCCGCCTAACATACATGTTTTTGGACAGTGGCAGGAAACCAGAGTACCCAAGGGAAACCCACACAGGCACGGGAAAAACATGCAAACTCCCGGAAATCGAGGCGCACCGTGCTAAACACTACGCCACCGCGCTGCCCTTTACAAACAAACTTATAAGGACAAAGCGACTGTCATGTATTTCATCATTGTATCGTTGAATTGACCTCATGCTACATCATTAAGATGACACATTTGCTTGACTCAATGTCTGTTGAAACACATTAATATTTATTTTAAGACAAAAAATTAACAATTTGTTTTACAGTGGTTTAAAAACATGTTTACATGTATAGTTCTTTCTACTGCTATTAAAATATCAACATCATCAATGTCATTGTCTTAGTATTGCTAAATTACATATCAGAAGCAACTTGGGGGTTTTGTTGGGGGGGGGGGGTTGACAAACTTTACCTCTTAACATAATTACAGCAGGGCAGCATGGAAACTTTCAATTTGGGAGAGACATTGGTTATTTGAGATTTAATGCTAATTTAATAGATAAACAAACATAACATGTATATTCAGTACAGTATAATGAAAAATAAATAACTAGCAGGCGATACACTATATTGGCAAGGATTAGAACACCTAAACATTACTTCCATATATGTTTGGGATACCCTATGTTATATTACATCTAACTGTTACTCCTATAATAACCTCCACAATTTTCCATAGATGCTTCTGGAACATGACGTACTGATAATACTGTTAGTGACACTAATGCTGAGTGATTGTGTTCGCAAAGAGGTGAAGAGGCTATTTTGGAAATTTTGTTTACTCATATAATTTCTGTATTTCAAAAACAGGATCTTTTATCAAAGATATACTAACAGAACTGTTAATTCAACATAAAGTTCCAAAGAGACAACCAAATATCCAAGCCAATTGTGGTATTGGTTAAGGTAACTGGAAGATTGATTAGTTGTATAAAAAATAAGTTGTTTCAGAATTCAATAAATTTAATCAAATGTAGACAAATAACTATTTTTTAAAATAATTTTTTATACTCTCCATATCTCTTTCAAGGTAATGCTCATTTATCTATAAAACAAAATAATTGGCTAATCTAACATTAGGGGGTAAAGTTAATACATTAAAATCACTAAAACAAATGGATTTAAATTCAGTAAAAATAATTATGTAGGCATAATTAAAAAAAAGTTTGGGCACCCGTGTAATAAAAAAAAATTAACGCTATGACATTCTAAAAAACATTGTGCTTTCACCTATCAGGCTAAATTGTGTGGCTGATTCACTTATTTGCGTGTATGTAAGGTGTTCGTAAGTGTTTTTATATGTTTAACAATATTTTACAATTCGCCAACAGCTAAAATATTACATTGGCTTTTAACAAGGAAAAGCATTTATTGGCTTTGTTAAGAAAAAAAACACTCATTATGACCATATGTTTAATAATAAACCATATGGTTTATTCATTGGTTAATCAAACTTTACATAATATATGAATGTAAGTGTCTTTATATAAAATGTTGTTTTTCTTGTTGTTAAAATATTGCTGTTCTATATATAAAATACGACTTACAACACACATTAAAATGGTTTCATAACTTTGTATCATTATAACATTTAATTATGTTGTATTTTAAAATTACGTTCTATTGACTGACTACTTTGTCACTGTTTTGACCACTATTGTAAAATTCATTCATTCAATTCTTACTCGCTTATTCCCTAGTTCGGGGTCACGGGTGTCTGCTGGTGCCTATATGGGGTTGGGTTGCCAGTCCATCGCAGGTCAACAAATAACCATTCAATCCTATGGACAATTTAGAATCACCAATTGACCTAATCTGCATGATTTTGGACTGTGGGAGGAAACCAGAGTACCCGGAGAAAACCACACAAGCGCAGGGAGAACAAGCATACTCCGCACATAAAGATTCCCGACCCAGGAATCGAACCCAGGACCTTCTTGTTGTGCTATCGACTACAGCCGCCCGTAGTGTAAAATGTTTTAATAAAGTCATCATGGGGTTTTATAGATGACTTTAGATGACTATAGATGACCAGGGGCTTATAAAAAGTTTAAACTTAATTGTAAGTGCCAACATTTTAAAGTATATGAGAAGTAAAGAAAAAAGGGCTGTGTAGTTGATATTAATTGCCCATTTTGTCAAATTTAAAGAAAAATGTCTGTTTCCGTGATTAATGATGGCAATCAAATCTAAACAGGCTGAAAACGACATTCTAAAAATAAACAAATTAACCATAACATTAAAACCACCTGGTTAATATCTCAATGTCTCAAAAACAGCTCTGGCCCGGCAAGGCATGGACACAAGATAATGCAGTATCTGTGGTATCTGGCACCAAGAAGTAAACAGCTTATTCTTTAAGTTGTGAGCTGAGGCCCGATGGATGCATATTATTTATCCAGCACGCTTTTTCTCTCAAACTTTTTCTCATGTTTGTCAGACCGTTTTTAATTAATGTGTTGCAGTGTGACAGGGACTCATTATCCTGCAGAAAGAGACCATTGCCCTAACAAATTATATTGCAATGAAGGAGTTTGCAATGTTGATTAGGTAAATGGGTCAATGTAACATCAACAAAAATAGCAAAAGTTGAGTTTTCCTAACAAAACATGTCCAAGAACACTCTGGATTGAATTCATTAGTTTAGTGGTGATTTTTTAAGATTACTGACCAAGTCGTCTAGTCATTTTAATGAGGCTCTGTTCAGAATCACTGACTCTACCATGTGTCTCCTTTTTCTGATCCACCACATCAATCCTGTTTTCTGACTTTTTACTTGATGCATGATAGATCTTGTAACCCATATGTCAGCAGGTGGCGCTATAATTATATAAGTCAGTTCTGTAAGGTCTAGTTTCTGTATCAACAATCGATATTTCTGAGCAACAGAAAACATATGCTATACTAAAAAACATATATACATGTACTACTGTATTTTTCCATATTCCCAAATATTAATTTGAAAAAAAAATCAGTGTAGCATTCATTCATTCTTTCATTCATACATTCATCTTCTTACCCGAGAGGTAAGAGGCAGGGACCCACCCTGGATGGGTTGCCAGTCCACACAGACAAACAACCATTCACACACATTCTCTCCTATGGACAATTTTTTAGAATCACCAATCGACCTAATCTGCATGTTTTTGGACTGTAGGAGGAAACCAGTGTACCCGGAGGAGGTTGAACATGCAACCAAGAATCACTTGAACCAAGGCTCCAACACTGGTCCAACATGACAATGACCATGACCAAGACATGATCTTAACCCCACTTAATAATGCACCTCAGACCTCCTTATCTGACATTAGTGTCTGGTCTCACTAATACTATTGGAGCTGAATGAAGAGATTCAAGCTTCACACTGGAATGGAAAAGTCTTACAAGAATAGTGGAGCTTCATCAAATAACAAAACAGGAATAAATCTGGAATAAGATGTTTGAAATAACATGTGTTTGTGACCACATAGTGTATCTAAAAGTACAGTAGAACCATTTGTCATGACATCATTGACATTTTGATTATTTTAGGACGTATGTAAGTCTACTGGCAAATAAGCTTAAATCTCTAATCTTTCTCTGCATAAAGAATAGTTAAAGGTCTTATTAAAAATGAAATCAAACTGTCTAACTCAGAATGTAATCATTCACATCAGAAGGTTTTCTAGAATGAATGTTAAATTTGGTTAGGATTCTCAGGGTTTTTTATGGTAAGCGTCTGTCAGACTCTGGCTAGATCATTTCTAGGAGATATCCTAAGTCTGTGTGCCAAGTCAAATTTTATTTGTAGTTATTGACCTTGACCTTGCTAAAAGTACTGGCTGAAGAAACGCATTTTTCTTCTGATGATATGCTGTTATGCATCTATCATACTATCAATCTGTCAAACTATAGTGCTTTTGGAAATAGTCTAATCAGATTTTAATACTATTTACCACAGGGTTTTAGATGATTAAATCTGTGGAAAAAAAAGAGTTTGCACCTAGTCACCCTACCCCATGACCCAGCACAAGAAATTGTTGTCACTTAAATCAATAATTTATTTCAGTAATTCTGCAGCTCGTTGGTGTGGCCCTAGATCTCTTGGCAGCTTTTCTTGTACGTGATTTGTCTTGTTTCTCGATTATTCTGGAAGGACATGCTGTTCTTTTTGATGTTACTGTGGTGCACCATTTTCTATTTTTTTGACAATGACTTTCATAATGTTTTATGGTACATTCAATGGTGTGAGCTAATGTCTCTAGTAGTCATTAGTATGCTGATATTTATGTTGATTCGAAGAAATTTGTTTATGGCAGCTATTGATTTGAAAAATGTATTATTAAAATACACACTTCTGCAAGTTATTACTGTTTAACATTGTTGGTTTATTTTTCTACATACTTTTGAAAAAATGGTCTTACATGATTGATCTGCAAAAAACCCACATGCTAGCCAAACTCCTTTGGTTTATGCTTCTGGGTGCTTTGGTAAATATCCCATCCAATCAAAAATGTTTACAACAAAGATGGTTTACATCATCAACCAAAAAGTAATGCTATATAAAGGCTTTCAAGCTCCTTTTCTTTAACAACCAAAGGCGGAGACTCAAAGGCATGTATTAGGACTGTCATTTTCCACAAGAATGTCCAGGAGAGGCCCATGTCAGAAAAGTTAGGCTACTAGGGATTACACCCTGGTATACGGTCCCCAAGGATATCTCACCATCGTTGCCACCTTCAGGAACTACAAAGGTTCCTTAAAAACATTATGCCCTCTAGACAGCCCCACCACAGATGCCAGGTTCATTGACTTTAGCACAACCAGAAGCTAACCTGCATCAACCGCTTTGTTTTCAGCCATGAATTTTCTCAGTTAACCAGACTACAATACATACGTCAGAATGTTCTGCTGAATGTTTCTCAGACAACATAATGCACATACATTATACTATTTATTGCTCATCTACCCCAACTGGATTCCATAGTGCAGACATTACCGAGGCTATGTTTTGTATGTGTTTCCCCCAATTGCGCTGCTACCACGAGAACTAAAGCAATGTGGCCAGACTACTGTTACTAGCGCTGATCTAGCTGAATCAAGCATGGTTCAAAAACCGAGTTTTAAGTTAGTGTATACCCTCTAGCAGCAGAACAACTAAGGTTCACTCTTCACCCTGAAGGTATATGTGACAGATTTACAATTACATTTACGTTTATTAGTATTTGGCCGACACCCCTATTCAGAAAGACTTACATTGATGACATTTATACAACTGAGAAATTGGGGTGAATGGCCTTACCAACCCCTCTGGGAGGTAGATTGGTGAAAAATTATATACTTACATCTAGATTTTTTATGGCATACAGAGGATGATGATCAGACCATTTCTAGACTATTTCAAGGGAGGGGAAGACGCCATCAACAGAGGCCATGTGTAAGGGTTGTATAGTGGTACTTTATGCATACAACTGTTTTAAATTTTTACAATCTGGATCTGGTGGCACTCCCAGGATCTAGTGTTACATTACAATATGTCCTTCACACACATGGATCAGTGACTTGGTGCTAAAGCTTTGTGTTAAAGCATAAATGTTTTGGTCAATGATGTCCCCCTAGTGGCATTTTGATTGGATGGTTTTCACATGGGGTGGCGCGGTGGCGTAGGGGTCACCCTATGTGTGCTGGGATAGGTGACCGTAGAGTCAAGTGGAAACTAGGTCTTCTGTAATATTACAGTAAAGCATCGGTGGCCACAGTGGTCATTCCATATTTGGCATTTATGAAATCTCCATAAAGCAAACAAGCATCATATGTCAGTGTGGGATGTTCAAGAATGCAATTATGCACCAAGAATTATTAATACTTTACATTCAACTATGAATTCATTTTCAGTGACTATCTTGGATTAAAGTCAAGATGGATCCAGAGCCAAATCGAAGAATATTGAATTTATTGTGAGATGGGAATACAACCTAGATGAGATACCAAAGCTTTGCAGAACAATACCCACTACCCAACCACCATTTAAACAATATTTAAGGATGTGGGAGAAAACATAGAATCTGAAGAAACTCACCACCAGTAAAAAGCCTGTTTTTTCTTAGACGCCCTGACAGTCAAACTCTTCATATCACTGTTCTTAAAACCTTGACCACTAAGCCTCAACTACCCTAATTACAATCTGTACTATATACTTTCTTCCTAATCCTGGTCCCTGGTTTTGGGTGACTCTCTCTACTTGAAAACTGAAAACAATTTTGAATTTATACAATGTTTAATTTAAAAGACCCCATAAATGTCTTAGTATATCCCAAATGTTTGAATTAGTACCAGCATTTGCCCTTTATGTCCTCAAGACCTGTAAGTTTAAAAATATTTATGAAAGTCAAAACTGCTCTTGTGATTAGACTAAAGAACACACTATAAAGTCAGGATGTTATTTACAGTCTAAAGGGTGACCTTTTTAACTATCTGTCTCAATTTGCTATGAAGCAGAAACAGCATGGACTAAAGTTCATGGAACTCATTTGGGTGCTTCTGAAAGTTCATAAAACCCATCTTGGAGCTTCTGAGGTCATTGGAGAAAAGATTTTATGTGAAATGATAAAGAGACAGATGATGGAAATTTGACTGCACATTTCTTGGCTGTGGCACAATGTGGATTTTAAAAGGCCATGTACTTCCTTTAAACTAGTTAATGTTTGATAGTTGGGACTAAAGCCAAGTTTCCTCTCTGCCCTCATCCACTGACTTGGCAGCAAAATGTAGTGGAGCCAAATGCCCTCGCTTTAGTACTAACTCTAATGCTAAGTGCATTCATACACATACACTATTAGAACAGAGGCCAGTGGTGTAAGATTGATTTTATAATAAAATTTCTATTACATCTTCAATTCATGTAAATGCTGGCTTTAACTGTCCTAATGAACCAATAAATCTTACATTACATAATAATATAGCTTATATACCATTATGCCCACGGAATAAATAATGGAGGAAAAGTAAATGGGCGTGCTAACTCTTTTTAGTCCATACTGATTATTCTGGTAGCTTCTTTAATACAATACTAACATCATTGCAAAGTAAGTAAGTGTTTTTCAAAGTAAAATGGCAATTGCACAGTAAAGCAGTCATATTAACAACAGAAAGTGTATAATTAAAAAAAATATTGTATTATAGTGTATTTGAGGAAATCTCACTTTATGTTCATGTTTTCATTTATCAAACAACAGAATTTATCAAACTAAAGACAAACAAAGTACCAGGACATGTTTAAAATCAATCATTCTTAAGTTTCTTAGATAAATGTTACTTCTATTAAAATAATTTAGAGTCTGTAGCCAAACAATACACTACCAAGCAGAAGGAAAATCAGAACGACAAGATTAAGTATGAATTATATGTAGTGACATCAGGGTTATATAATTATACACTGTACATCAATGTATGGTGACTGGTCCAATTTGGGATCCATGGTATAGTGTTTCTTGATCCTGGTTTGCAGGTTGTTACAAGTTAGTATGTAACATGTTCTAAATCAATAGCTCCACGTTATCAGCACATTAGAAAGCACTGTATGAGGTAAAATGTGTGTTTCTGCTTTTTCTAAACTAAGACATTATCTTCAGGTTTCAGGTATACTATTAATGAAGAAAATGTAGAAAGTGTTTAGACATAGAAATATGAATAACAACCACAAAATCTAGGTAAATCCTGACTCTGGCATCAGTATTTCCATTTTACACAGTATATGCACAGAAAATAGTCCTGGACGAGAAAAGAGTCTAAGTGTATTATACATTATGGCCAGAGTCACCTTTACAGCCAGTTTATCCTGTGGCTGGACACCATGGTCTACACAAGCATGTGAATCTCATTATATTCGTCACGACCATCTTCGTCAAAATTAGGTGAATCCTCATCTGCGTCCAACTGTGGGAACAAGAATGAGAAACAATTGTTTTTACAAAAAGTATATAATGTAGGAGGATGTAACTGTTCCATAGTAAAAACTTTACATATTTAAATATTAAAAGTAGAAATGGTTTTTAAATATTAGGGGTTTTTGTAGAGCTGTGTAGAGCGCACATAGTACAAGAGTTAGGGGTACACCCTGGACAGTTCGCCAGTCCATCGCAGGGCACACATAGACGAACAATCACTCACACACACATTCACTCCTATGGACAATTTTAACTCATCAATCAAACTCAGCACAGAAAGATCCCCGGCCCAGGAATCGAACCCGGGATCTGCCCCGCATGGTGGAATAGTTGTTACCACGGTAGCCTCACAACAAGAATTGATTAGTTCTTCCTGCGCTAGCTTGGGTTTGCTCCGGATACTCCGGTTTCCTCCCACAGTCCAAAAACTAAATTCACTAAATTATAGGGAATGTGTGGGTGAGTGGTTGTTCGTCTATGTGTGCCCTGTGATGGACCAGCAACCTGTCCAGGATGTACACATGCCTCTCACCCTATGAGGAAAGTGGTGGCTTAATGGTTAAGGTGTTGTACTGAATGGAGGTTCGATTCCCAGTAACACCAAGCAACCACTGTGGGCCTAAGCAAGGCCATAAAACCATAATTGTTCCGTTGTAAGTTGCCAAATGCTGTAAATATGAATGTGTAAGCGCTGGGATAGGCTCCAAGCAAACCCCTGTGACCCCAAATTAAAGAATAAGCAGGTAAGATGATGAATAAATTAATGGATAAATGTTGCTGTATGAATAGTTATCTAGCTTTGAAATTATAATGTGTAATTTGCAATTCAGTCAAATAAATAAGAATGAAAGGGTTTTTACCCTGCACTCACAAAAACTGCCTGAATTCTAATCACCTGCACCTGTAACCACTTTATAGTCTCTATTACCACACGCTTTTACTTTGTCGCCATCTAGTCTACATGCTAGCAGACTTCACTTTCGGTGCTGGTCTACTACGACAATAAAAGATAAGTACTGATAAGTACTCAGTTCAATCATCTGCCAGAACTTTATGGATGAGGTGTCCTGGGAGTTCCTTGATCAGCTTGTCTAGTCTGCATCTATGGTATGTTCATTGTGTTCCCATAACCCTACTGAACAGCACAGGTGTTATGTTGAGAAAGGACTAACTATAGTTGAAATCAGTTGTAAGTGTGGAATGTGAGTTCCACCAAGTCACCATCCATATCACAGGTCCTGCAGGAATATAGATGGGGATGTAGATGGATTCCACAAGGGATCACTACACACCTTTGTCAAGGAGCTTCAGCTTTTCCTAGGATTTGAAAATTTCTACTGGTGTTTACTTCAGCCACTTTGTCATACCTCCCTGCTCCAAAATGGACTCTCAATAGATGGACGTACTTCCTACACTTGGATGAGTATTTCCTGTATTCCCAGTCTCTGTGCCAAAGCCCCACAGGCCTCACATTATTCCAATGCATACTGGGTTAACAACTACCATCCATCATTTAAGCAGAGGATCAATGGTATATTGGGAGCAAAAGGGTGTGGAATTCTTCACATTTTCAGCTACAGCAAGCAGCCTAGAGTGGCCGTCTATATGAAAGGTTCTTATCCAACTGTCTGGCTATAAACTGAGCCCCTAGTTGATCAGGTTGTTTGTTTACCATCGTCCTATGAGTCAATTGTCACTAACCAACTCTAGCTACCTGAACAGTATCACATTCACTTTACTTTCATGTTTCTCCTCTAAAACCTGTAAATAAACCTCTATTCTTTTCTCCACAGGCTCTGGTGAGCCTTTCTCTAGTGGTTGACACTGACACCTCTATTTACTAAACTATATACTGCACTATAGCTGGTGACCTAGGAGTTATATAGACCAGAGGTGAGATCGTAGCTAGCCAAAGTTGACATCCTCAACCTCAATTCCACCTGTCTCCTCTGAACCATTCTGCACCCAGAATTGGAGGCCTCACCTAATCTTAATAGAGTTGGGAGCTGCCTATGTGGAAGGGGGTAGAGTCACCATTGTCTGCAGATCCTAGCCATGTCCATTCATACTCGCAATCCTTGAATTCTAATTACCTGCACCTGTTCACATCTGGTTTACAAGCATGCTAGCAGACCCTCCATGTCTTTCTACTATGACATGAAAAGTATTACTTCCAGGGAAGTGGTAGCCTAGTGGTTAAGGTGTTGTACTAATACCAGAAAGACCGGGGTTTGATTCCCACCTCCACCAAGTAACCTATGTGGGCCCTTGAGCAAGACCCTTAACCCATAATTGCTCAGTTGTAAAAAGATGCCAAATGAAAGTGGCTCTGGATAAGAGCGTATGCCAAATGCCTAACTGTTCCATGTATAGCTCAGTTTATTCCTTTTTCTATCTGTCATTCATTTCGTAGAACCCTTCTCTCCAGTCAGCAGCTCCAGTACTCTTCACAGCTGGTAATTATACAGCCTTTTTTTCTAAATTAATCTACTGAATCTAATAAGCAATCTTTAAAACTAAAATAGCAGTTTTTAAACCCTATGTAGTCCATTGAGTGTCTGCTATTAAAAAAGAGATTTATTATCCCCCTGTGTGGGAAGTGGTAGCCTATTGGTTAAGGTGTTGGACTAATACCAGAAAGACCAGTGTTCAAATCCCACCTCGACCAAGCAACCCTTGAGCAAGCCCCTTAATCTACAATTGCTCAGTTGTAAAAACGAGACCAAATGTAAGTCACTCTGGATAAGAGTCTGCCAAATGGCAAACTGTAATTCTATCCTTTATTTAACAAATAAAATAACAAAAGCAAACGTTAAAAAGATTTATGAATAATTAAATGTGTTACAGATGTAGGATATCACATCTGTATATACATATATTTTATTGATCCCATGAGAAATTTTTGATTTTCGCATATCCCATCTTAGTAAGTTGGGGGTCAGAGCGCAGGGTCAGCTATTGTACAGCAGAAAAGGTTAAGGGACTTGCTCAAGGACCCAACAGTCCTTTGCGGTGGTGGGGTTTGAACCCAGGTCTTTGTGGTCTTCCGATCAACAACTCAGCACCTTAACCACTGAGCCTTTTCTGAAGTGTTTCTGTATTTGTGTTTAAAAAAGAATGATTGGCTTGAATGTATAGACCTGTTCAAGAACATTTAACTAATTCGATTGTGACTCACAGCTGCCAGTTCCCTCTCTTCAAAGATCCTAGTAAGGATGAGTCTGCGCAGCGGTACGGTCATGATGAGGATGAAAGGGAAAGCCAGAGATGCCACAGTGGACTTCACCACCCACAAGAGCGCAATACACAACAACTGGATTATAGTGAACATATTCATACGCCATGTTTTCACCTGGGGACACATAAAATAGTTGTATTTAGCTGTATTTTTTTTCTTTGGCATTAACAGTAATTAAATAACAGTCATTAACAATGAATTATTTTAGATAGACAAAAAAGTAGGTTTTTTGAACGTTAGTGTGTGCCCAAACCACTAGGAGGTTTGGGCACCACCTAGTGGAAAGGTTTTATCACTAAATGATGAAATGTTTTCCCTTGAAAATAAAACATTGTTTTTTAACTTACAGATTGTTTACATATTATATAACACAACATGAAAATGTGAAACGTTTGCTTTCCAGACATTTTTTCTTACTTTTGTTACATAGTTGTGATCAGGGTGGTGCTTGGCAGGTGTAACCATGAGTGTGATGCGCTCATAGAGTTGGATACCAGTCAAGGAGGTGATGCCCATATACAAAAATATACCAAAGAGCACAGCCAGAGGAATATGTCGCAGCACATCAGTCATCACAATGGACATGCCTGCAAGTTCCAGGCAGTAGTAGAATCATTTTAACAAAACAAAAAACACATTATAATGCAATGATTTCTTATTTTCATAAAAAGGCAACAAATAAAGTGATCAAAACCAAATAAAACATTTTGCTTACCCACAAGTACAGACACGCACATCCCAGTCAGTCTTTGCTCTTTAACTTCCTTTATCATGGGCTTCTCTCCAGGAGCTGTAGCTTTGCTCATGACTGTCAAAGCATTGACATGAGTCACTGAGCGCACAGTAGCAGCTGTCAGCCATGGCAGGCCTAGGAGTGGGCAAAGAGCGCCGAGTGTCACAATCAGCAGCAGATCCAAGTGGAAGCCTGAACCCTTCAACAAACGACGCTCCTTTTTATTTACTATCAGCCTTCAGAAAGAGACAGAATGATTGAAAGTCAAAAAGTAAGAGAATGTTTTCTATTAGGTTAACTTTATCATATTCAGATAATCATCTGCAATTTATATACATATACGTGTTAATTATTTTTGACTTTTAATGCATGAAATTGTGTAAAAACGTAAGTCAGAATTTATAATAATTTCTTATGTTAAAAGCACTGAGAGCCTTGTATCTCTTCAAGTCTAAGTGTCCATCTTTATTAAAGTATTTAACGATACAAAGAATTAACCTAATATATACCATTAATATTGATATGCCTAAAAAAAATTTTTGCCCAAGGAAGAGTTGTATCCATTCTACAGGGTTTTGCAAAATCCAATGGTTAGGCTTTGCTTCCCTACTTGAACAAACACAAAGTTGGATGTGGTGGTGACTGCATAAGCTGACCACTTCAGGACATGTATTTCTATGGATTTCCTTTTAAAAACCCTTTTTGGGTCTGGTTCTTTTCAACTTTTCTTCCAAATAATATCTGAGTTTAACCTTACCACCATTACCTCTGGATTGCTCATTAGGGATACTTTGGTAATAATATCCCACAAAGTGCTAGAAAAAAATTGCCGCCTCTAAAGAGAATAGAAATTTCAAAATAAGTGCAAAATAAGTTCTTTTTCCTTTTGAGTAGGCGCTTGTATATACATTGATTCTAATTCATTATCAATTATCATTCACTCTGTAAAGCTGCTTTGAGGCAATAACAATTGTAAAAAGTGCTATAGAAATAAAAGTGAATTGAACTGATTTTTAGATTGTTTTTAAATTTAGAATTTATTTCTGAAAGTGATTGCTTATATATATAGATTGCTTATATAATATATCTAACTTCTTATCCTCTTGTGATAATAAATGCACACTATTTTATATTCTATTGAATGTTTTTTTTATAAACAACAGCAAACCATATTGAACCATGCATCACTGCAGCGACCTCCACTGCATAACTGAACACTTTTGCTAGCAGGCAGCTTCTTTTGAGCTTGTAACTTGGTTTGGAATAGATTAGAGTTTCGTCCAATCTTGTATATCTTACGTTGTGATTTGCGTTTCCATGAAGATAAGGATGAATACGAGAAGAGCGGGCACTACAGAGGCTCCCATCATCCATGTGGGGAAGGGCTGTTTATCTCCAAATGGGCTGATGAACCAGCCTCGTTTGTCAGGGGACGTGACCGAGAAACCAGAGGGCACATTTAGTTTCTGCAACCACAAAAACACTGTTGCTCAGATTCCAGGCCTTGCTGGTCACCAAGCCATGCCAAACATTTAACCACATTCTAATGTGTACTTTGAAAGAAAACTGGCTTCAATTACAGGCAAGTATTTAATAAAGCATATAAACAGATCACAACACACACTTGCTCATTGACGAAGACAAAGGAGCGTTAAAGTTTAGCTTTAATAATTTTTTACCTGTGTATAAGTGTCAGGGATGCAGAGGTCCACTACTACAGACAGCAGAATAGAGATGGGTATGCCAAAATCACCAATAATTCTCCTGACCTTAATTATATTAAAAAACACACACACACACACACACACACACACACACACACACACACACACACACACACACACACACACACAAACAATACAACTTATGTTGCGATTTGTGTCTCAATGAAAAAAATATGACTGCTTAAGACAGTACCCTCATGTGTGCTTGATACATTTTGAGGTTCTAACCCTTGTTCTAGTTTTCAGATTTGTTTGTATTTTTCACTGTCTAATGATCAAGAAAGTTGAGCTATCATTTATCTTCTAACCCGCTTGTTCCCTAATTCATGGTCATGGGGTTTGCTGGAGCCTATCCTAGCGCACATAGGGCACATACACTCTCAGTCCTTAGGGCAATTTAGAACCACCAATCAACCTAATGATCATGTTTTAAAAAGGAAACAGAGTACCCACACAAGAAGAAAATACAAACTTGCACAGAAAGACCCCAGGACATTTGTGTTAACCTCTAAGTCACTGTACCACCAGTTGAACTAGAAATATTAAAGCTGGCTGCAACACTATTTACAAAGATATCACCTGCCGTAACTATAACATTGTTAGTCAATTTAACTACTGCAACAACCAATAACCATTATATCATTTACACATTTCAAATCAGTGATGTATATATGGAATTATATATATATATATATATATGGTATTCACTTCATCTCTAAATTAGAGTTATTGGTAGCTTAGTGGTTAAGATGTTAGACTATTATCAGAAAGACCGGATTCCCACCTCCACCAAGCAAACACTATGGGCCCTTGAGCAAGGCCCTTAACCCACAATTACTCTGTTTTAAAAAAAGAAGAGACCAAATGTAAGTTGCTCTGAATAAGAGCATCTGCCAAATGCCAAAGTGTAACTGTAAGGTATGTGCCATTAGCCTCTCATCAAACTTACTAATATGTTTGTGTAGACTGCAATTGTACTCTTAACATGCTTGCCCTGTGTTATTATATTGGCTAGTTAGCACATTTTAGCCTAGTTTCCAGGCAACCTAAACCAAACAGTGGGTAACACTCTGATAATTTCATTCTCTTTGTGGTTCAGACAATAAATGTAATTGTCCTTTCTTGCATGTATAAGGGCACGGAACCAGGTTCCACCGGTCATTAATTGTAATAATCCAATGAGATTCTAACAACAGAACGTGCTACTCAGAAAGATTTATGATAATTGCATCATCATCATTCAGTCTGTATGGAATACGAAGAAACAGAATGAACTGAGACCAACTAAATGCTAAAGAACCGTGGCAATGTCTCCAAGGTGCTTTAAGAAACCTGCCTATAAAGCTACAGTGCTGTTAAACATTTCACGCACGTTTTAGTACAATGCTTTAAATTGAGAACAAAGTCAAAAAAAAATTTATAATTTAATTTTCATTACCAATTTATTAACTAAGTTAAATCAACAATTGATGTACATCCGTGAGTTTGACATTTTCCCTGGATGCACTTGCACATAGTTCTGTGGGCGGCGCGGTGGCATTGTGGATAGCACGGTCGCCTCTTAACAAGAAGGTCCTGTGTTTGATTCCCGGGTCGGGGATCTTTCTGTGCAGAGTTTGCATGTTCTCTCCGCGCTTGCATGGGTTTCCTCCAAGTACTCCAGTTTTCTCCCACAGTCCAAAAGAGATTAGGTTGATTGGTGATTCTAAATTGAATATGTGTGTGAATAGTTGCTTGTCTATGTGTTGCCTTGTGATGGACTGGCAGCCCGTCCAGGGTGTACTCCCGCCTCTTGCCCTATGTGCGCTGGGATAGGTGCCAGCGGACCCCTGTAAACCCGAACTAGGGAATAAGCGGGTAATGAATGAATGAATGAATGAATGAATGAATGAATGAATGAATGAATGTATTTGCAATCCAGTTAAATAAAATGACAATGGCATATGTTACATAACTTGGCTGTAAAGTAGGAACAAAATAAAAAAATTTAATTTACCTTGCCACCAAGGAACCGACTGTTGCGAAACTTTCGAAGGAAGAAGGCCACAAAAAAGGTTCCTAACATGAGCACAAGTGAGAGTAGGGCAGTGTTGGGCTGATTAAGGAGAGGACCTTCAGTCTGCACAGGATTTTCTAATTCTGTTAGGTCGTGCACAAAAGGTACTGAAGATACTGGGTAGGCTTTTAACATTGGATGTTCCTGAAATACCTAGAACCAAAACCACTGCTGTCATTATACCTTCATAGACCAAGAAAAAGTAATTGTGTACTAGTGTAACTAGAGTAACTAGTGCTGGCAAGTTGTAGATCAGTGTTTAAGGTGTTGGATTCCAAACCAGAAGGTTAAAAATTCAAATTCAGAAGGTCTTAAACTGTTCTTGTGTAACTAGCTCTGGATAAGAGTATCAGATAATCAAACACTGTAAACACTGTCATTACACATTACACTGACTACTGTATGTATAATGTTTAGTTGAATTCAGTGTCATTGGATCATAAATACTTTAATTTATTCAAAGTTTCACAACACAGAATTGTGTACACCGAATTATCACCTTAAGGAGTTTAGAGAAGGTCTCGTATATAAAGATGAGGGAAATGAGAAAGGCAAAGATCTCCTGCGTGAAAGGTGAGATGTAGCGTACAAGGAAGCTGCCCTCCGCTGCTACGATCACCAGCACGATAAGAATGAGCCAGAAGCCAATCCACACTCGACCTGTAAGGTACTCAAAACCCTGCGCCTGGCAGAACTAATCCGCAAGAGCAGAGAAATAAAGACAACCTAATTTAGTGCAAGCAAAAAATGTTAATCCTGGAACAAGAATTTAAAATATTTACTTAACTAACTCATTCATTATGAAACTAAAACCATGTGTGCAAAGTGAGGTTTTAGTCATGGATCACAAATGTTGGACCATAACTTAATTTCCTGGATAATCACCAGTGAGTGAGTCAACTACACATCGAGCTAAAGTTTAAGGTATTATAGTCACACCAACGCGATCTTTATAAAGTAATATAATGAGCTATGAAACTTTCACCACTCAGTAAGTCCTTTGTATTGAGCCCTCAAAATACAGTTGGTAGGCTCTGTGGTCTAGAGAGAGTTTACCTTATAGAAGGCCTCCTCAAATACCAGAAGAGGCCCAGAAAAGCCTATAATGAGCAGTGGCTGTCCTGCCAGCAAGGAAAACAGCACCCCGACCGCTGATGTTGAGATAATAAGCTCAGACACCCCCATCATACCTTGAGTCTTCTCTCCTAAATAAACCAGAACATTGATGTCTGAGCACATTTTCTATGGTAACAAATCCAAATGAGTCTAATTTGTAACTGCATGTATTAACCTTAGTATCATTGTGAGGACAAATCCACATAGACAGTAGTGTTAGCACAGGGTTCAACTACATTAGTTTTTTTTAAGATACAGATTTATGACATTTGACAGACAAACTTATCCATAGTGAGTCAAGGAAGTTTTAATGAACCTGGCGGTACTAGAATATGTTGATACTGCTTCAATGAATTGCAGATTACCATGGTCTAAAATCTGCTGGAAAGTAATAAAGCAAGAGTAGGAATTTTTGTAAATGGTTAACCAGTCTATTGCAGTGTACAGTCACCAAATTAGATCTGCCAATTCACCTCTCATCATGTTTGTGGGGAAAAAAAATATAGCCATGAAAACATGTAAAACCCATCGTCTGATTTGTTTTCCGTCTTACAGTTACAGTTACAGCATTTGGCAGATGCTCTTATCCAGAGAAACTTACATTTGAGGTCTTTTTTTATACAACTGAGCAATTGTGGGCTGAGGGTGTTGCTCAAGGGCCCACAGTGGTTGCTTGGTGGAGATGGGAATCAAACCCCCGGTCATTCTGGTATCAATCCAACACCTTAACCACTAAGCCACCACTTCCCGTCTTCTAATTTCCCATCTCCTTACTTTATTGTATGCAAAGAAATGCATTGACAATACAAACAAATCAACAGATGCCAGCAAATCCAACAAATTTAACCAAATAAAAAGTTGTCTTAAACTTTCTTCCCTCAGTTCCTTGGGATAGACATACTTCATCAGTTGGGCACTGAGGGACAGGTTGTAGAGAACTTTTGTTGTTTTGTTGTAAAACCTGTTATAACCCGTAGTTCCCACAGCTATTGCTCTGTCTTCCTTATGGCCCAGTTCTGAATAAGTTGTCCAAAAATAGAATGGATGGATACTATATTACTTGCAACAACAATTTATTTATGTTATTTATTTATAAACTCCAACTTACCTAGTAATCCTCCAAAAGTGATGGTTGGTGAAAGAGCAGCAAAATAGATGAAAATGACAGCAGCAATGCACTGCGTATCCACTGCATCTTTTAGATCACTTAGGTAGTGTGGGTATCGGCGGCGGATGTCATGGATCAGCCCCCCAAATGGTATTCCAGAGCGTTTTAGCGGGTCCACCTCCAATTCCTCATCCTCCTGCTCATGCTGATTGTGATCTGGCACATCAGGAAACTCATTTATACTTTATCAGATTAGTAAACATTTAATAGGTAATTTAAACTTCTCATCTATAACTTTTTTGACAGTCTATAAATATTGTGTTTTTCAACTCCACTTTTTATTACCCTTTTCATTTTCCACCAGTGTCAGAATAAACGTATTAGACTTACCACAAAAACTCTATCTATTGTACCAGTGTGCCATGTCTATTATGTTACTAATTATCAAACTGTGGATAGAAAAACCACTAGAGAGACTCACATTTTGTCTCCTGATTAAGTCCTGACACTCCACTCATGCCTTTCCTATTCTCCTTGCGCTTGCGTAGCATTTGCTTCTGAAAGGAAGCCACCGTCTTCAGCAAATCCTTGCCCTCTACGTCTGACGGAGGAATCACAATGCTGCAGTCCAGGAACTCATTAATGCCATTCAGGAGATCTTGGCGGTCATCAGCAAAATAGGCTACTTCATGGAAGTTCTGAGATAAAAAGAGAGTAGCAATGAATATTCATTTTAATGCTACATCAATACAGTGCATTGAAACCACTAACCCACTGAGTGGAAATAAGTTTTTAGAGAGTTTCTGCTAGTGTCTTACTTGATAGTCACTTTAAATGTCCAAATCCCGTAAGCCTATTGTTGTTACTCACTCAGGTCAGTACATACACAATCCACATACTCAGGTATATTTCAAAGTTCAAAACGTCATGTACATCTAAATACTGCATAACAACTTCAAACTTATGTGTCAAGACTAACTTTATCAGACATAAGTGTAGAGAAGGAACGTCCAATCTCGTGGTAGTCCATGTTACTCTGCGACGGACCCAGTAGAACAAAAATAAAGCGCACTGGAACTGGTACTTCTAAAACCGATTCCAGCAGGACTGCTTCATTCAGTCGCACAAACGCCATAGCAGGCTGCTCCAAAAACTCTACACAGCCTAGACACACACACAAACACACACACATATTAATAATGTTGTTGCTAAAACTTTTAGCCTTCACTTTTTTATTACTAGATAATTTACAGTATTTATTTTACTTTAGAGGCTATGAGCCAGAAAACACGGAAATTATAGAAAATGACTAGATATAACTATTACTGCTTATATAATATGCACTTTATAGTTTGTGGTCCCCTTATCATCACATTCCGGACTGCATTCGACTCCACCGAACCACCACATCTACCACTAAATGAGTTTAGTGACTGCCGTGTTCACGTTTTTTACAAAGACATGGCAGTGTTATGGATGCCATCAAGCTACCATCAACACGGAACGGTGTGCTGGTGTTTGACTGATGCTCATCGTCACTAGAGTTTTGGGACTGTTAGAAGCAGACCGTTATATTTAACCCAGAAATTCATCTCCGCTTTTTATTTTCAGTTAATGTTCTATTTGTCTGTGTCTCTGTATCTTCTTGTTGTCACTTTATGTTCTGCACTTGACCTGTGTCTGCACTTCTTTTGTCTTGTATATAGCACCATGGACCCCGAGAAACGTTATTTAATTTCACTGTATATACTGAACTGTCATATATAGAAATGACAATCAAAACTTCTTTGACTTTGACTCTTTAACTTTGACATTCATATGTGGTTCCTGGTTTTTTTCAAACTGTTGCTACAGATATCAAAGCCCACAGTTGTCTAGAATGTTTTTGTAGATTGTAGCATTATATTATTCCTTAACTGGAACTAAGAGACTCCAACACTATTCCAGCATGACAATTACCCTGAGCACAAAACCCATGAGATTTATTATTAAATGGTGTTTTATAAATTAGAGTAAAAAGTGGCACAAAGTCCTAATCTTTCCACCATTGTACACCTTTGGGATCGACTGTAATGTCAACTGCACCACAGATCAGACTGACAGATCTCACTAATGCAGTTGGAACTATCTCACAAAGTCTTACTAACAGAGTGGAGCTTCATCTAACAGCAAAATGGGATTCAATCTAGACTTATATGTTCAAAATCACATGTGTTTGTGACACTTAGGTGACCACAAACCTTTAGCAATATAGTGTAAAAGAATCACTTTTTTTAGCCAAAAACAGACATGACATTATATAACAGTATAAAGTGTCATTGGCATTCTGTGCCAATTGACAACTTAACAACATCTTTGGCTTTAAAAATAAAATAAAAGACAAATAAAAAACATGATGCAATTCTTTGCTTACCCACTAAAACCACTGTGGCCTCAGCATCCTTGGGAATCTTTGCCAACAATTTCATAGATCTAGCTGCAGCGTGTGCCTCTGCAGGAACTTGATGCAGGTTTTTCTTTTATTAACAGGAAAAAAAAGTTAGTGTCGTATTATTGTTAAACATAGTCTGTGGCTTAAGTGGTTTGGCAGGCTGTGCATTCAAACATCACATTGTAGCTATACTGCAGATTAGATCGCCACATGTAAGTGTGTGCATTATTGCGCTTTAGTTTTAATGAAGCCTGTGATTAAACATAAAGCACTAACCTACAGGACTCGGATACCAACTTGCCAAATGGTCAGTCATTTTAAAATCATTTAACATCATAACTTTTTTTGTATAGTTTATGAGTTATAGGTGCCAACTTCGTCAGCCATGGGGACCATTAAAAGTTTCACAGTTTTTTTTCTCAGGAGGCTTTAACAAGAAGCACCTGTGTACTGCCATGTCACGCAACATGTGCTAATATAATTGTAGTCATTACCGGTCCTTCAAAAGGTAATGTCACAGTGTACCATCAAGTCACACGGCATAAGCTCAATCCTCTATTGCAGACGGGAATAAATGAAGCACTCTTCAATCTAATTTTATTAGGTTCAGAGAAGAACCTCAGCATATCATTAACATGCTGTAAATCTTCATGACACAACCAAATACAGCGCTACAAATTTTCACAACAAAACCAAATACAAAAACCAACTGCAAATAGTACAAACCACAATTAGCTATTTAACATGAGTCCCTTTTTTGATTTGTCACCTTGAAAGATATCCTTGCTATTTATGGTGTGTTTTTGTATTTGGTTGTGTTGAAAAGATTCGCATGTGTTGTGTTTTTTCTAATTGCATAAGTTACAGAATGTTGAGCCACCACAGTGTGAGCCTAAATGTGCAAAATGTGTACATTGTATCAAATGCCTTTGCAAATATCCTTTGTTAAGATACGGATCTGGCAACATCTTTTCAATGTTGTCTAAAATGTTGGTTTTTAGCAGAGATGCATTAGTAACTAGTGTACTGTTTTATTTTTCTACTGTATTAGGTTCACTTCATTCATTCAACTTCTATACCTGCTTATTTCCTAATTAAGGTTCTACTGAAATGGTGAAACACTGGAGGGGTACACAGGGGTCTCTGCAAGGGTGAAAGGTGTACACGCTGGGCAGATTGGCAGTCCAGATAGTTAGATCGTCCATCTAAGGGCCACACTCGTATGGGCCACACAGAAAGGTGTGTAGAGGGCCCAAGCTTTTTTCCTGAGAGGCAAAAGTGCTAACCACTATGTTCACTTGGGCATTTTGTTCCTCACTGTGACCGCCTTTGTTAAAGGATAAATGTAATGAAATATAATAGTAATAACCAACACCTCTTTTTCATGCTCTGGTGATTTTATGTCATGTTCCATTGGCACTAGTGGCAGGCTCGTGTCATGAACATGGTTGTGGTTAGGGCGCAAGCTGCCCAGGCTGGTAATTGAATGGTTTCGGTGAAATCGGCCCTCTTTCTCATCATTTGGGTGACTAGAAAAAAAGAAAAGTCATGTCAAATAGCAATTCATGATTTTCACTTTTTTCTATCTTGTGTGTTTTGCCATGCAAGACAAAAGAACACAATATGCCCATGTTCTTGTTGATCTTGGTTTGCATGTATTCCTGATGGTTCCAGATCCGGGTTAAATATTTGCAAACCAAACAGAGAAATCCCACATATCAAAATCCAACATGCAAACCAAACCACATTTTCCATTCAAGCTGAGAAACTCCTGCCAAAGGAAACAGTGAGAATTGCAAAAGCAACAAGAAGGCCACATATGGGCCTGATAGCAGCAGAAGCTATTTAAACAGAAAATATGAGTCTTCAGTCCACAGTGATATAAAAGCCTGTGCATAAACTGATGTGAAATATTATTATTATTTCTAGGAATGGATTATTCTTTCGTGTGCGCCGCATTAAATCTGCATGCTCTGAAGACAACACATGATTCAACTTTTCCACTCAGAAGATGCTGGTATTGGTGTCAGAGCTGTTAATGAAAACCAAGAATTTCTTATGAACTATGTCAGTTTCTGTCAGAACAAAAGTGTAATCATTGTTTATGAATAGGATGGATAGCATTATTAAACCTTAAGATAAGAAAAATATTACATATATATTGTTATAATGTAAACATATTTTGTTTACTGTTTCTGTGACACACCAAATATTCAGACAATCTAATAGCTATAGGGTTTCCTCCATGTTCTCCTTCTTTCTCCAACATCCCAAAAACCTGGCAGGGATTTACAACTAAGGTGTAAGTGAGTCTGTTAACCTTTGTTTTGTGCCATATACTTGATGTCATCTCTTATTACACAGTTCTTCTTTATATTTCGGCAATACTGCCACATTTTGGCACTGAAACCAAATCCAGTTTAAGAATATTTATTCTTTTACTGTTCGATGGTAAAAATAATATAAAAAGATAATTCTGAATTATGACTAAGCGGCTAATTTATTCAGGATGAACAGGTAGAAGTATATGATTACAGGCTTTTAATTAAAAAGTAGTAGCATAATGCTTAATCTTGTATGAATGATAGATTGTGAGTTTTATTCCCAAAGCTGCCATTGTTGGGCCCTTGAGCAAGGCCCTTAAAACAAAGCTGTTCAGCTGATTTGTTAAACCTGTGTCTGTTCGGGATATATTCATGTGCACTAGCATTTTATTACAGAGTCCTAGACTTACTCCAGTAAACGACTACAGGTGTTCCATCTGACCCTGGACCACATATGGAGTTAAGGATATATTTGGATCAGACCTGTAAATGGGTGTAATGTCTGGAAAACATAAATTACACACTAGGAAAATGAAGCCAGTAACATGTGTATGAATTTTTTGCATTAAAAATAGACCAAATAAGTAATTATTATAAGGTGTTGTGGGAAGTGGTAGCCTAGTGGTTAAGATGCTGGACTAATACCAGAACGGGGTTCGATTCCCACATCCACCAAGCAACCACTGTGGACCCTTGAGCAAGGCGCTTAACCCACAATTGCTCAGTTGTAAAAAAAAGAGACCAAATGTAAGTCGCTCTGGATAAGAACATCTGCCAAATGCCAAACAGTAACTGTGTTAAGTGATAAAGAAAAAAAAGTGGAAATTACCTCATTTATAGAAATATATAAACAATCTTAAACTTACAGTAGATAACCTAAGCATGAATTTCTGAGTCATAATATATTTTGGGGTGCAGTGAAGGTATCGTTTTACCCCTAAGACTTTATGGGAGAGGGGAGGGGGAATGCTCCTTGTAGGACACTCAATATCTTTTAACATAGCATGCCTCAATGAAGCTAACAAGCTTTGTACACAAAAGCACTGTTATTCTAAAACAGTGTTTGGACCTTTTAGTTGTTTGGAAGGAATGACGTAATGCTACATTATTTACAAATTCTGGAAAGCTGTATTCTATAAACTGTTTGTGGAGGAAACATATACGCAGACACTATGGTGTTCACAATCAGCTATATACAGTAATGTGTGTGGCTTTAACCTTCCTAGATTGTTTGCCAGACTTGCCTTTAAAGCTGTATTTTAATAGAACCTGGCATCACTGCAGGATCTGGTGGTACTTAAATCTTGATCATTAAAGCTAAATATAGCAGCTATCTAGAACACTTATCTAGAACTGTGAGATACAATCTTATAATATAACTATACTAGATGTAGTGAACATGTGTTATCACTCATAGCTTTCCTTCTTTTAACTCTGCAAATAATGTTTACCTATCAAAATAACAATTTCCCTGAGTGAATCAATTCATTCATTCATTCATTCATTCATCCATTCATTCATTCATCTTCTTACCCGCTTATTCCCTAATTCGGGGTTACAGGGGTCTGCTGGTGCCTATCCCAGAGCACATTGGGTGAGAGGCAGGAATACATCCTGGACGGGTTGCCAGTGCATCTCAGGGCAACACATAGACAAACAACCAATCACAAACACACACATTCACTCCTATGGACAATTTACACACACTAATAGATCAAATCTGCATGTTTTTGGACTGTGGAAAGAAACCAGATTATCCAGACGAAACTCACACAAGCGCGGGGAGAACATGCAAACTCCGCACAGAAAGATCCCGAATCGACTACGCACAGAAAGATCCCCGGTTCAGGAATCCAACTCGGGACCTTCTTGTTGTGAGGCGACCGTGCTATCCACTACGCCACCGTGCCGCTTTACAGATATAGTATATAGATTTGGAAAGGACATGAAATCAACTTTCAACCTGTAATAGATAAAACCTGGGAAAATATAGGTTTTCCCAGATCACATCACATATAATAGATCACCAGGCCACAAATTATCTAGAAGATTAAAACAATGTGCATTGTTCAAAGAACCTGGCATGTTAAATTTTGTCAGCTGGTAAAATGTCAGCTGGTAAAATGTGAGTGGAACCTCAGCAAACCTTAGAAAAAGTGTTCTGATTTACTGAACAGAATACAGCTTTAAATCAAATAGTCACAATATAAATGAAATATTAATGAAAAAATGCAAAAGCAACGTCATCATACGACTCTTTCCGATATTTTAACAAAAACAATCTTTTATTAATCTCATATGCGTGCTATTTTCTAGTATTTAGGAAAATGAGGCGATTCTTTGAAATGTTCACAGCTTCATCTGTAAAGCATTAATTCATTGTGGGTAAGACCTTGAAATATTCATCATATAAATCCTTAGGCTGGGTGTTGGCTGCTCAGGCTTCACTGAACGGTCCTGATGAACTCAACAAAGTCAATTCAGCTTGAATCACATCATGCACACAGTCTACAGATCACAAAATCTAACGCCATACATTTGCTGCTTTTATATGGACACCACATACATTATATTGCCAAAGGTTGACTGTCAGATTAATATGTGTTTTTAAATATCTTATTCCAGATTTACTCTCCATTTTGCTGTTAGATTGTAGAACACTACAATTCACAGCTTTTATGCTATAGTAGTATTAATGAGATCAGACACAGGGCGGCACAGTGATGTAATGGTTAGCACGGTTGTCTCACAACCGTGTTTGATACCAGGGCGAAGATCTTTCAGTGAGGGTTTGCATGTTTTCCCTGCGCTTGCATGGGTTTCCTCCGGATACTCCAGTTTCTTCCCAAAATCCAAAAGCATGTACATTAAGTTGATTGATACATTAGGTTGATTGGCAACCACTGTGGGCCCTGGACTGTGTGAGTAGTTGTTTGTCTAATGGATTGCAGACCTGTTCGGGGTTTATCCCAGTTTCTTGCTCTATGTGTGCTGGGATAGACTCCAGCAAAGTCCCGTGACCCAGAATTAACGAATAAGCGGGTAAGAAGATAAATGAATGAATAAATGATATCAGACACTGACATCAGTGAGGGAAGTCTGGAGTTGGTATTCCAGTTCATCCCGAAGATGTTCAATAATATTAAGGCCAGGGGTTTGTAAAGATCACAATTTATTCATTTATATATCTTTTAACCAGTTTCTAACCCTAATTAAGGTTCATATAGGGGTCACACCCAGTACAAAGGGCAAAAGGCAGGGGTACACACTGGACAGATCGGCAGTCCATTGCAAACAATCCTATCATAGCACACAGTGTTTTTTCGTATGTCTACAAAATTATTCTAGACAAGCTGCACTTCCAAATTTGTAGCAACATTTTAGAGAAGGGCCACATGTGAATCTGATACATACATACACATTTCTGGCAATTTTTTTTTACATTTTTACACTTCCAATGTAAAGAAATCTCAAGGAATTAGGATTAAACAGCTGTGCTGTCTTGCTTATCAGCGGTACTAATTTAAAACATGGTTTCAATTTACAAAGGAGCATAGATAAGCCACTAACTTTGGAGCCACTGACAAGGGTTACAGATTGATAGATGCATCAGGGTAAGAAGATACAGATGAAGCGATGCACACAAGACAAGTTCAGTAACATTATGTGCACAGAAACTATGAGTCAGATGTCTACCTATAGGTGCTGAATTACTCTGTTTATTCTACAATAGATAGTTTTATTCCAAGTCAGCAATGCCAGGATTCACCAGGCTCAAGTTGTAAAATATGGTTCAGCAAGCATGAAATCATCATTCAACATCATTTTCACACATGGTTTGGCCACTGCAGAACCTAGAATTTAACCCTATTGGGAATTTGTGGGGTGACTTTACAAAGCAGTATGACCCTCCCATCACCAATACAAGATCTTGCCAAGAAATTGAAGCAACGCTGGAGGCAGTCTAATTGAGCCACTAGAAAAGGTGTGTCATCAAAGCAAAATTTGTATTAACAAAATAACAAATCTTGTTACTTTTATTCTTCATCCAGACAGAGTATTTTTTTAATTCAATGCAAATTATTTCTTCTTCTATTTTTACTTCTTCTGTTATTATTATTATTATTATTATTATTATTATTATTATTATTATTATTTATTCCAAGCTTGGAAAACGTTGCAAAATTATTCTCAATCGTGGACAACAAATTGAGAAAATAGCCCACAATATGAAGCATACATAAGTGCTGGTCAATAACATCCGTTGCAATATTGATTTGTGGTTCACTGACCTGTGTTTTAGCAATAATGCACGCAGTACATTAGTTCGATCCTCAGCTTTGATCTGGTCTGAGATGATCATGGTTTCCACCAGCAAGTGTGCGATGCCAGGAAGTGTGGTCTGGTCCAGATCTAACATTATGGCACCTGAATGTATGAAACATTCTATTACATTAAAATTACAGAATGATCAATACAGTCTTGTTGCTTATCTATTTTGTAGAAACACCTGATATTAACCTCACTTTTAATTATTCAATTGGTGTAAGAAATAGCTCATATGAAAAGCTAAAACCCTCCAAATGATGTTTAATGCACTGAAATAAATTTGTTCTAAATTAGTAGAAAAAAGATTTAATCAAGACAGAAAGGTCAAATTCTGGCAAGACAAAAGTTTTGTCACCTATAAAGAAATGGCCAATATTGGAGCATCTTGATCTTCTTCACATTGAGGAACTTTGAAGTGGAGATGGAAGTATGCTATGGAGCACCATCCTGCTGCAGAATTTGGCCTCTTTTATGGTTGGGTATATAAGAGGTAGCTAAGATTTCTTGGTATTTTAGACTATTGATGTTGCCATCCACCTTGCAGATTTCTCGCACACCCCCATACTGGATGTAACCCCAGACCATGATTTTTCCACCACCAAACTTTACTGTTTTTTGGGTGAATCTCTGGTCCATGCAGGCTCCAGTAAGTCTCCTGCAATATCTCTGGCATCTGTGGCATTATTCAACAGAAGATTCATCTGAAAAATCCACCTTCTGCCACTTTTCCAGCGTCCATCCTTTTAGCAGGCTGTGGGCCTTGGCAAATGGCACACGTTTTTCAATTGTCTTTTGTTTAGTGCTGGCTTCTGAGCATTGACTCAACGATGGAGGTCATTTCGAGACAGAATCCAACAACATGTTCTGGTCTCGTGGAGCTCTGCTGCAGTGGAAAATGGGTTGACCTTGGATTTTCAAGCCAAACAACGGTCCTCTCGAGCAGTTGTATTGCGTGGTCTGCCAGACCTGGGCTTGTAAAAAAACGTCTCTAGTTTCTTTAAATCTTTTTTAATCCTCTGTACTTGACGCTGAGACACATTGAAGGTGTCTGCCACATCAGCAGTGGATCTGGTCTTCAGCCTCTTAATAATCAACACTTTAGTCTCAGAATCTTAGACATGTTTGCAGAGGTCTAGTTGCAGTTGATGTGAAGGTCTAGTGAACTGGGGTTCTTTTTATACACACCTGAGACTTAATTGATCCATTATTAGTCACAGGTGAAGGCGACAACACATGTCTTTGCAAAAATTGACTCAATGGGCTTTAACATGCTGTGAATATTAAAATACTTTTTGACAGTTTTGTTTTGCACATGACCCTGAACTAGGAAATAAGCAGGTAAAGAAGATGATTGAATAAATCATCCACCATATGACCTAATTTAGATAATCACATTTGTTTACAGAACATTCCATTCCTACTCCATATTTACAGCTTTAACAGATTTTGGAATGCGACGTTGGCGAGTATAACTCCATCTATAACAGCATGGATAAGCATGAATGCCAAGTTAGGTCTGGTGTGCCGACAGTATTGTATTTCATTCTAAAGGTTTTCAGTTGGGTTCAGGGTGTTGCTGTGTTCCTGGCCACCACACTATTTATTCCCCAACAACTCTTCAAAATCATTCCTTTATGTAGCAGGTCATTGCCATGATGAATGCTGTTTGAAACTATTAGTTCCAGTAGTGAAATCTTCCAGCCTGAGCAAACTCATGCTAAATAATTCTATTTCTTCTTATTACTGGTGGCAGTTGGGAAATGACTATAACACACGACTATACCACAAAAATGTTTAGTGCACAATAAGAACTTTCAATCACATTTTGTGAAAAAGAGAAAGCATAAACCTAGATGCTCTTTACACATACCATGTGTAATGGTCCTGCGTAGTTCAAGCAGACTCCTAAACGACAGGGAGGCCACGTGAGGTTTGCCCCAGCGATCTGTATCCTCTTCAACATCTTCCTCGAACTTGATCCAGCGAGCCGTTTCTTTCCAGCGCATTTCTTGGTTCTTGTCCACAATCAGCTCATTTAGTTCTACAAATACCTAAGAATAACAATTATTTACAAGTCACCTCATAAATGACTTTCATGTTTTATACCATTCAACCTATTCTGCCTGATCTGACTATTTGTATATATAATTTACATAAGTCAAAATGTACTGTATGTATTTTAATTCTCTAAACATTTTCCCTGCAGTTCAGCAGTGAAATGAATGCAGATTGTGGTGACCCCCAACATCTTCCAGAGAGGAGCCAGCTTCCTCTGGTTTGAGCAACTTGCCACAGTTTCATAGGCAGCATTGACAAATGAACAGAGTGAAGCACTGTGGGTTGAAATGAGGTTCAGCTTGTGACTAAAGGCAGCTTTTGTAAAATTAATCCATTTGACAGATTTGAGTGAGTCAGAGACACCACTGATGGGGAGTACAAGTTTAGGACAAGATCAATAGGGCAAGATAAAGGCCAGGGGCTGTCGAATGGGAGTCTATTAACATGGCAAAGTACAAATACTGATTTTGTGCAGGTCAGATGTCAAATGTCAAATAAACAGGTTAGATCTTTAAGGGCAGACAGATCACTGGCATAGTGAGCTGTTGGATTCTTTAAATACAAACAATCGATTATGACTGACATAGTTGTGTATAAAAGTCAGATATAACAGTGTTTTATTTGGGAGACATGTTCCAACGGTAAGCACCCACATGTGGGTTGGAGTATGAATACAGCATTTAAATTCAATGACACACAACCCCACTGGAATTTTTCCAGGCCAAAAAGTCATACCCCAGCCCATGTCCTGCCTAAGATATAGTATGGTCTCTTTACGGTGCAGTTGTTTTGGCAGCCAGATTTACATTTACAGCATTTGGCAGACACTGTTTTCTAGAGTCAGGAATCAAGTGCAACACATTAACTACTAGGTTTTGCCAAAAAATATCTTTAATTAATATAAGTTCTGGGCGTTGCGGTGGTGTACTGGATAGCACGGTCACCTCAAACAAGAAGGTTCTCCCTGGTTCTCCTTGCCCTTGCATGGGTTTACTCCAGGTACTCCAGTTTCCTTTCACAGTCCAAAAACATGCAGATTAGGTGGATTGGTGATTCTAAATTCTTCATAGGAGTGAATGTGTGTGAATGGTTGTTTGTCTATGTGTTGCCTTGTGATGGACTGGTGACCCGTCCAGGGTGTACTCCCTCCTCTCGCCCTATGTGAGCTGGAATAGATACCAGCAGACCCATGTGACCGCGATTTAGGGAATAAGTGGGTAAGAAGATGAATGAATGAATGAATGAATGAATGAATGAATGAATATAAGTTCTAAACCAAGGGGTATTTCTGTGCGGCATTTGGATTGTTGTGCTTGCATGGGTTTTTTGGTCTCCTCCCATAGTCCAAAACATGTACATTAGGTTGATGGCCTTGTGATAGACTGTAATGGTGACCTGTACAGTGTGTACCCCTGTCTTTTGCCCTACATGCACTGGAATAGACTCCAGCAGAACATTGTGACTCTGAATTAGGGAATAAAATGGTTAGAAGATGATTGAATGAATAAATTATCCAAAGTACATTATTATTATGTTAATGTAATGTAACCACTTTATGTTTTTATCTTCACCCACCAGTCTCAGCTGCTTTCTTTCTCTTAAAGAAATAAAACCACACAGCTTGTCATGTTACCAAGTCACAAGACTGTGAAAAGTCTTCTGCCTTGCACATACACCCATAGTTGAACATACTAACCATTACAAAGTGCTGACACTGGAGTAAAAGCTAAATGTTTCACCATAACAACAAGTGAATTAAATACCAACACGTTTCAATAGGTTTTGTATTACACATACAAGTTCACATTCCTGTAAATGTGTTACTATAGTTACCACAACATAAATTTCTTTGCAGCCAAATCTACTTTCAATATTCTGCCCAATTGGAATCAATAATGTAAAAGAATAGTTTATTGAAACTCATAAAAATATGTTTCAAATTTGAGCATAAAACTTTTTTAATGAAATCTATTATTTAGTCATTATTCATGTTGGCTATAGAAATGTAATTAGTATGCTTGCTTTAATCTCAGTTCTTCCTGCTATTAATGTTGTTTTTCATCAAAGTTTTGATTTAGAAAAAAAGAGATGTCTCTGTCAACAATAAAATGCAATCCGAATTAGTGGTTATTTAAAAATTGAGTTATACAAAATCCACCACATATCATCAGTAAGTGTATAAAACAGCTGTTTGGACAGTGTGTTTATTTTGTCCTCATGGACCATTATTAGTGAAAGAAACATCATAGTACAATAGGTTAATGGGTGATTCTAAACTGCTCGTGGGAGTGTGTGGGTGTGTGTCTGGTTGTTCATCTATGTTTGGCTCTGCAATGGCCTGGCGACCTGTCCAGGGTGTACCCCTGCCATTTGCTCTACAGCAGACCGCTGTGACCACAAATTAGGGAATAATCTGCTTAGAGGAATGATTGAATGAACGTTCCTACTATTAGATGTTGTGCTTCTTATGCACTGAATTGTATTTTTACTGTATGTCTGTAAATCTTTGTGATTTAATGTATATTTTTGTGCTTTACACACAAACTTGCCTCGTGAGTCTTTTTGTCCATCTTCTTTCTCTTCTTGAAAGTAGAGAGAGAAGGAGAGCCATTGTTTGTCCGAGTAACCTGACAGCGAGATGACTTTTTGACCAGGTGACGTCTTACTCCAGGATTGTCCTCAAACCGGTGACCTGCAAACAAGTGTACAGTTTCAAATAAATCAAACAAGTCAAATAAATTCAGCATGTTTGTCTTAACATCATAAATGTCCTTTTTATAAACATGTTTTGATTAAAAGATTATTTAATTAAAGCTTTTATTTGAGCACAAGAACACAGATAAGTGAACACAGAAATATGTGGCCAATGTTGGCCAAATAAATCTACAAGGCATAACAAATTATTTTCTTTGGTTAAAGCCACACGCTTCTCTAAAAACTGGCTTGGATTTAATATGATATCGCTGCAAGCCACAAACCAAGGATCTTATTAAATTTGGAATAATTGAAGGCCCAAAATCATACATTCTCCTAGTAGAAAAGGAATAAAGGGCCTAAAGGATCAGACTTTGCCAGGCCACAAAATGCCCTTGCTGTTTTTGGTTGTCACAGTAGCTGCAGGATATGCCATAAACAAAGTATAAGTCTGTTTCTCTTTCTTCTAATACATTTTGACCCTGAGATTTATATCTCCTGTCCAACCCTCAAAAAATCGCCCCAAACCCCAGAATCCACTCATTCCATAACTTGTCTGTTTCTTTCACAGATAGCTGCCTAAAAATCATGGCAGCTAGGCCGTTTGGCTGACTCTGCTTGTGCTGGTATGGAAGCAGAGAAGCAGGCTTGAAAACGACATTAGGCTAAGTTGAGTTCAAATGTTGAACTGAAAACCAACTAAAGAATGCATATTAAACTCTTTATAAGGGCCATATTATAAGGCATATGTTAAGGTTAAATTAAATAAAGTGACATTTCTGAGTTAAGCAACATTCAATTTTCTAATATGCATTTGAAATTTCATTAGAGTATTTACATGCACAGCATTTGGCAGACACTCTTATCTAGAGCTCCTTACCAAATGCACCAATTTTGCGTTTTGTTAATTATGTATATATTTTTATGCAATGTAAATGTGTACATTTATTAAACAAATATAATAATATGTGAAGCAAGAGACAGCTAAAGCAGAGAATTTTATTTCGAATATTAGTTTATTTGTAACATTACAACAGCTGAAAGTAGCTATGTCTTGATATATGACAGATAACTTTGGTAGTAGTTAATATCAAGATAATTAAAGCAGACAGCTGTTTAAGAACTGAACTTGGACTTAAGTCTGATGTAATTTCTGGATTGTTACACAAAGGAAGGTAGGACCGACAAGAAAAAGGAAGTTTCCATTCAGGAACTCAAGCTGTGTTGAAAGGCTTTGGAAACACCCTTTTATATTCTTTGGCATGTGTGTAATCTGACTAATTGAGACTAATTACATCATCGAAGGGTGATGTCATGGATCAGTGGAGACTGATGTCATAGCGCTCCTAAGGGAACCTAGCAGAGGATGCAGGCATACCAGGCACATCTGTTAAGAAACCTGAACGAAGACGGGGTAGTGGACTTTGCTCATTATAATTGAACATACCGATACTTGTCGGCCTGGATAAGTACTTAAAGTGTAGTGAGATTCAGGCCTTTTGTCCTTCTCCCTTCCGAAACTCTTCTATTCCAAATGCTCACACAGGGTTTATAGGTTCACAAAGCTGCCCAAGCAACTAAGCTGACGATAAGCAGATGATTTTGAGGCCATCTCTCTGGATTACAAAACCATTTGTCATCCAGTCTTGGAAGGGCCCAGAACACACTAGAAGTATGGCATCCTCCAAGGCATCTTAGAGTGGCACTCATTTCTCAATCTCTAAAGTTTGGAATAACCTGAAAACCAGTAGATGATGCAAGCATGTCCCACACACAGGACAGAGATGTGGTGCTATATCGGGGTAGGTATCTCATTTCCAAAGAATCTTGATGCAGCTAGAGTTCCTGAAGAGGATGGTCTACAAGTTACATATGTACTCTGGTTCCCCTAGGATGCTGAGTTACCTGACATACTTTCAGCATTTCTGAATTCCACAATGTTTATGTAGCATTACTCCCTAGTTGGTCACAAACACTTGATGTAATGCTTATAGAGGGAATACACAGTGTTACAAGCCAAGTTTTATAAAAGGGTGTTCCCAAAGCATCTCAACACAGTGTCCTGTTCTCTCAGGGAAACAAGATTATATACAGAAAGTAGAGACATTCTCCAGACAGAGTGACTGTTGCACAAACAGGGTTGCCATATATGACAGATCAAACGAGCTCAACTATTGGTTAAGTTGCTCAGGACCTGCTGACATCAGTGACAAAACCAAGAATGTCTTTAATGTTCAGACAGAGACTTCTTTTTTCCTGGCATATCTTCAAAGGCTGAAATGTTACATCTATACATATTGAAGCAAAAGCATCAGTCAGTGGAATGTTCTCATGTTTTGCTAAGCATGATCCTAAACAGGACTGGCATATGGCTGTGTGACTCTGACTGTGCATGAAAGGGCCACGCTACCTGTTCAATACTTTTTCTCACTATGTTGACAACATCTAACCATTGTCTGTGTGCGAGGCCCAGGCTTTACACTAATTAACTTGTGTTTCCTCTAGGAAAATCAATAAATCATCTGATTTAGAATTCCTATTAATCAACTGCAAATGTTTCCACAAAGTACACCATAACTTCACAGTGGATAATCAAAAAAATATACTAGACCCCATAGTATGAAAAGTTATTTTGGCATTTTGTTAACAAGTTCACATGCTGCAGAAATGTACCAGCTAAAATGGTTCTTTTGTTTGTAAAGTACTTATTCCATAATTTGTGGTCAGGGGGTCTGCTGGAGTGTATCTCTGGTCTCTGAGGGCAAAAGGCAGGAGGGATACACCCTGAAAAGGTCAACAGTTCATCACATACAACCACACTCATTCCTATTATCCTATGTAGAATTACCAATCAACCTAACCTACATTATTTTGGATTTTAAGAGGAAACCGGAAAACCCGAAATAAACTCATGCATGCAACGCACACATTGCAAAAAACATTCAAACTCTAAACAAAAAGGCAGCTGTTTGGGAATCAAAGCTGGGGCCTTTTTTTGCTATTTTGTTTAAAATATTTAATCAGAAATATAATTTACTAAAACATTTACATTTACAGCTTTTGGCAGATGCTCTAAGCATTTAAGGGCTAACGTCTTTGCTCGGGTGGCGTAGTGGATAGCACGGTCGCCTCATAACAAGAAGGTCCCTGGTTCGAATCCCGGGCCACGATCTTTCTTTGCGGAGTTTGCATGTTCTTGTGTGGGTTTCCTCCGGGTGCTCTGGTTTCCTCCCACAGACCAAAAGCATGCAGATTAGGTGGATTGGTGATTGTAAATTGTCCATAGGAGTGAATCAGTGTGAATGGTTGTTTGCCCTGAGATGGACTGGGTGTACCCTCGCCTCTCGCCCTATGTGTGCTGGGATAGGAACAGCAGACCCCCGAGACCCCGGATTCGGGAATAAGCAGGTAAGAAGAAGAATGAATGAATGAATGAATGTCTTTGCTCAAGGGTTTATAGTCGTTGCTTGGTGGAGCTGGAAATTGAACCTCAGTCTTTCTGGTATCAGTCCAACACCTTAACCACTAAGGTACCCCTACCCTTATAAGATGCAAAACTATGCTTTGAAAGTGCTGCATATATGGGTTGTCCCTGCTACACGCATGATACCTTGTAACAATGAGATCCAAATCAGAAAGGATGCCAAGTTGATACACTTACTTAACCTATTTAAATAATGTGGACAAATAAAAAGCATAGTACTAATAATTCTGCAAAGCAACATGAAATAAATATGTTTTTTTATGGTCATCAGCTACCTACTAAACAATGCTGTTGTTAGTACTCACGGTTAGGAGAGTTAAGGTGACTGTGGATGGACTCCAGAAGGTCATAATCATCAAAATCCAGAACAAACTCCTCAAAATCTTCAAACCCATCCAGATGGAATATTCCAGAATACTCATCTTCTTTATTTTGTCCTTTTCCAGCATTTTTCCTCTTTAAATTCTCCTGTGGTTCTGCTATTTTGCACTGCTCCATATTTATCATCTTCATATCCAATGTTTCCTCCCCAACCTGGACTGATGGGATGCTATCACCTATAGTGCACGTCTCCTTCATGACTATTGTTGTTGCTATTCCACCAACAAAAAGTCTGTATAATAAAAATCCTGTTTAATGCTGATTTGCTCAAACAAAGCCTCTCTAAATGGATGAAAAATTCTAAGACAGAAATCAGATTTCCTGGTTATGCAGCATTTCTTTCATGAAGCCAGGATAATAAAGATGCCCAACAAGTCAACAAAACAGAGTTTTTTACTCCAACCTATTGGTGTTCGGTCTAATTTCCATGACAGAATTAATTGATTGGTTAACAGTGCATGGAAAAAGGGCTTGTCTAAATGCCACTGTGTTGTCCTGTTTTTGGCTATCCTGAATGGCCAGAAGCCTGGAATACTGTCGGTTTCCAGCTAAAAATCCATCAAGGGAGGCTCCCAGGTGCCTGTCTAAAACAGCAGCAAAAAGAGCTGAAGGACGGAAAAAGCTGAGGATGCCGATTACTTAGAGCTACGATGAGCACACGATGAGCGTCTTTGCCAGCTAAGTGTTAGATGGAGGTGTCGACTGATACATCACACTTAGTCAAACAGTGTCCAGACACATGGAGCTTCAATTTAGAGACTGTTGCTACATCATGAGTTTCCATGGAAACCATTCCCATTTCTGATACACTGTTGCTTGAAATGCACTCTACATGTTTTATATATCTATTAAACTAAGTTTCTAAATAAGACATTTTAGTTTTGTAAAGGTAATGTTTTCTGTCTGACATTCACCTGATTTTAAAAACCCAGTTTAAGTTGTTGGGCGGCGTGGTGGCCTAGTGGTTAGCACGGTCGCCTGACAACAAGAGGGTCCCGTGTTCGATTCCCAGGCCGGGGATCTTTCTGTGCAGAGGTTGCATGTTCTCCTCCGGGTACTCCGTTTTCCTCCCATAGTCCAAAATCATGCAAGTTACGTTAATTGGTGAGTTAAAATTGTCCATAGGAGTGAATGTGTGTGTGAGGGATTGTTTGTCTGTGTGGCCCTGAGATGGACTGACAAACTGTCCAGGGTGTACCCCTGTCTTTCACCCTATGTGCGATGGAATAGGCACCAGCAGACCCCCGTAACCCCGAATTAGAAAATTAGCGGGAAAGAAAGTGAATGAATAAATTTAAATTGTTGATTTATCATAATGTGTTTTAAACATAAATACAGACACAAGACAATTTTATCACAATTCAGTTCAACTTGCATGAACCTATCAGAATGACAGTGTATTTAATCCAATTATCAAATAATACATTTAGCATTACAGAAATGTGGGTTTTGACAGAACCAAAATAAAATTGTCAGCATGGGTTCAAGTCTGAATCTGGGATTCACTACAAGATATGTTTATCGGAAATCTATTAAAACAACCATGTTAATTACAGGACCATGTTCCGTGCTTTCAATTAGACATAACCCATTGACCACAAACAGACCAGAATAAGGTCATAGAAGAAAAATCTATTGACTTAATTCATTTATTTGCCTCGCTCATTGAAGTATGAGGTAATACTATAGTTTACTTATACTGAATCTATATTTTTGGCAAATTACTGCTTTGAATATATGTTCAGTTTAAGTTGGCAGAATGAAAACAAGTATATGATGTAATAAAATAACTAATGAGATCCCATGCATAACAGCATAGGAAGTAAAACAGAACACAGAACATCAGGTTACAGAGACCATCAGGAGGTTTAATTATAGGAAAACCTATTATTACAGGCACTGTTCAAGCTTTCAAGAAATGAAGGAATGATGCACTATGATTTTTGGCTTAAAGAAAAATTGCCTGTTAAGCTTTAATCAATTCTGTAACAACTCTCTTAAGAATCCTGTACTTCATTATCGTCCCTGAAGCTTAAAGGACATGAGTAATGGTCACTGATTGTGTTTTGATGACATAAACCTGACATAAAGTTAGGAGGAGTGATCTGTGGTTTGTTTGCTCATGCCTTCTGCTCAATTAAGTTGATTTTATTAAGGATAATTGCTGGAAAAATTACAGGGAACTCACATCCCAGTTCCACTGACCTCAACTAAATTTATACATGTCGAACTTGTTTACTGCCTTTTTTAATAAAGTTAAAAATGGCTCTGAAGTGGACGCACTAGATGTTTGTGCAGTATTGACCCTGGTCTTGCTCGCTACATGAACACATTTACGAGCATGGACATATGTTCACAAACTGACCCTTCCAAACAGTAGCCAAAGCAAGCGTCAAATAGCAAAACTACTACCAAACACTAAATCATCCCTGCTTGAGTAGCTCTGCCTATTTCCCATTGCATAACTGTACCACTAAAAGAAGGAGGGTTTTGTTGGGTTGTGGTAATGTTATTAGATGTTGATGATGTGATTTGAAACTCATGTAATCAGTTTATGCTAAAAAATGTTTAGAGGTACAATTAAAAGAAACCTATTTAATCCCCAATTCAACGCCACATGCTACTCACATAGGGAAGTGGTAGACTAGTGGTTAAGGTGTTAACCAGATCTAATACCAGAAAGACCGGGGTTTGATTCCCACCTCCACCAAGCAGTCACCAAGCAGTCCATCTCAGGGCAACACATAGACAAACAATTATTCACTCCTGTGGACAATTTAGAATCACCACTCGACCAAATCTGCATGTTTTTGGACTGTGGGAGGAAACTGGAGTACCTGGAGAAAACCCACTTAAGAATGGAGAACATGTAAACACCGCAAATAACAGACATTGTTATGCGACATTTTTTCTGTGAAATACAACAGAAGGCACATGGACATATACAGATCCGTACTTCATATACTTTAATTACAGACACCAAAATGTACTGGTTCCTATTTTATAAACAACCAATCTCTTATGCAGAACATTAAAAGACCAACACTGGTGCTCTTACTCTTCATGTCATCCAGGTCAACAGTGGCAAGCATCTGAGCCTCAGCTTCATCCGTAGGCACTTTTTGGTAAACGGCCATCTCCATGGCAGTCATGCTGCCAATGCAAATGCGTTCTCTCAGGTCGTAATTGGTACGCTGGGCTCCACTCAGCCGGTGGACAGGTTTTCGACAAAACCAGGCTCGTGATGGGACACTGGCCAGCTCTAAAGGTGGATTAAACCTGATGAGCAAATAAAAGCTTAATTAGCACACAACAGTATAAGGTCATTGTCTTTTTCAATTTTTTTTTATTATTTTGTGAAAGCAAGATTTATGTATTGAGCACACTCTACAGATTTAGTACATAACCTCAGTAATCCAGCAGAGGGAGCCAGAGTATAAATTTGCCAGGGCATCCGAAAGGGCAAGCCATTTCTTCTTTATTTTGGTTGATAAAATCATTCTCTTTATTTCTCATTCTGTGCGAATTTTTTAAATAAAGTGTTTTAAAATTATTCTAAAAATAAAAGAGCAAACATAGACAGGAAGTAGGGGACTCGATCTCTGCTTTCTACTGGTGCATTATTTATCATCATACAAATAATTTATTTCCCATGGAGATACATAGCACATGCATAGAACTCCAAAGCATTGCTCAATTCCTCATCAATTTAAATGAAAATCTAGCAAAAGCTCAATTTAATCTTTAACCATTTATGTTTTTGTTATTTGTATTTCTTACAAAAATAAAAAAGAAAATATAATAAAATATTATACAATATACATAATTATACATAGAAAATAAAATATCTCTATGTATAAAACCCTTTTCACTATCCTGTTTACACTTAAAAAGCATATTAAATTAGAGAGGCATTTTAAAATTATTGATTAATTTTTTTTTCTGGTGGCGCAGTGGCGTAGTGGATAGCACGGTCGCCTCACAACAAGAAGGTCCCGGGTTCGATTACCAGGCCGGGGATCTTTCTGTGTGGAGTTTGCATGTTCTCCTTGTGCTTGCGTGGGTGATAGGCACCAGCAGACCTCTGTGACCCCGAATTAGGGAATAGAAGATGAATGAATGAATATTCTGTATATTCATGTCTTAAAAAGATAAATATAAATAGAATGCAGAAAAGGCCATCTACTATTACCTCAATATTCAGTAACTTTGAATGTTGTGAAATGTTTTGAAACAGTATTTCAATCAGTTAAAATTGATTTCTGAAAAATCTGCTTACATATGTAATGCTTTTACATCTTTCTCTTCTTCTTCCTCTTCCTGTCTGTCAGGGATATCCTCCTTGTCCATTTCTGTCGTTCTGGTAATCGACAGTTCCAGGCTTGCGGGTCTTTCATTCTCCATGTGAAATGTAGGGAGTGCAACAGATGGCAGCATCACCCCCTCGCTTCTCAAACTAAACTGAGAGACAACATGCATTAAACCATTTTTTTGCTTTCTTGGGCTTACACACACTCACGTGCGCACACACACACACACACACACACACACACACACACACACACACACACACACACACAAATAATAATATATAATAATAATATATATATATACACAAATAATGTAATACTTTGTCATGTCAGCAATTTCACCTACGGATTTATCACTATAGGCTAATAAAACTGTAGAACATCATAGCAATTAGATTACTTTTGGGTTAACCAGTAGGATTATTGGCTCATATAAAATAAAAAAAATACTTATGCTTTACTATTAAAAATAAGGACCACAATACATAAAAAAGTGCTTCTGTTACAGGTAGTGCTGTGGCGTTGTGATTAGCACGGTTGCCGTTCAGGAAAAAGTTCACTGGTTTGATTTCCGGGCAAGGCGTCTTTCTGTGCGGAGTTTACATGCTCTCCTCGCACTTGCATGGGGTTTTTTTTGCAGGTACTGCGGTTTCCTCCAACAGTCCAAAAACATGTCTATTTGGTTGATTGCCCATAGGAATAAGTATGAATGTGTATGTTTATTCGTCTATGTGTGGCCTGGTTAAGATTCTGGTTAATCAGAAAATTAGTTTTAAGCCGCAGCACCACAAATTTGACACTGTTTGATTCAGCAAGTTTTTTAAAACCCTTTTTGTACTGCGGGGGTGGTATATTAACCTTGTGCTTTTATCAGAACATTGTAAGATTTTGGACTATGTACTACAATATATTGCCAAATGTTTGTGGTCCACAAACACATGCGATTTTAAACATCTTATTCCATATTTATTCCCATTTTGCTATTGGATTCATCTCTGATCGCCTAGTAAGACTTTCCAGTCCAATGTTGTGCTTCAATGTAAGATATCTCTTTTTATTCAGCTCCAACAGTATTCAGACAATAATGTCAAATAAGGAGGTCTGGAGTGCAGTCGGCATTCCAATTCATCCCAAAGGAGTTCAGATCAAGACTTTTTTTTCACTCTAACAATAACAAACCATGACATAATCAAGCTTAAGAGTTTTATGGTTAGGGTCATTGTCATTTCACTATGGAACAGTGTTGGAGTCTCTTAGGAATATTTGTAGCAACAGTTTGGAAAGGAACCACGTATGGATCTGAAGGTCAGGTGACCGCAAACATCTGGCAATAAAGTTAATTAATCTCTATATGAAAAATATATTTAACTTTATTTCAATGTTTATTAGTGATGGTCTGCCATTTGTCAGGTACGATGTTTATCCAGCTACATTTTCCAGAGTGGTTGTGTAAATGTTTGACCTGCCAGATTATTCTTTCAAATATTCTTTTTAGAATTCCAAACATGATTTCTTGTGTATGATTCAAGTCATTTTGTCAGTCAGTATTCTAATATATCTACAGGCAATTACAGTGTCCTCTATGAATTTGATATTATCATTTGTAGTTGCACGCAGCCTTACAACATCAAATGTGTACCCGTGTGCCTCCCTGTCAGGACAATGTATTTACTGTGTTAGTCCTGGCAAAGGTTTATGCCAATGAAGCCAAACTAATTTATCTTAGCTTGCATTAACACTATTCATCCACCTTCTTCTCATGAGCTTTAGTTTAGCCTTGTATTTAAAAGAGAAAGAATTTTTTTGCTGTTCATGACGGTTGACATTGTACAATATCCTTTGCTCTGTCTAAGCTGTCACAGAAAATCAACATTCCCTCTGAGAGTCCTGGCCAAGTTCACACCAAACACAATGCACTCCATCTCAAGCAAACTAATTTATCCTCGTCTAGGTCTGACCTTGATCTGTCATGATTTGACCAATGAATGTTTTCCCAATAGTCCTCAATCAGCAAGCAAAGGAGTTTTTATTGCCTTGGATGGTTTTTATGTCTTTGATCACAGAAATTTCCTTTAATGACCCCTGGAGGCAAACACACAGATACATACAGGCAATAGTTCCAAAATTTAAAAAAAATCCCAGTTTAGAAGATTGATGTCCAAAATTTTCTGGCGCTCCTTAAGTAGGGAGTTGTATGGGTTTAAGAGCCCAAAATTAACAGCTACCCTGCTTTTCACATGCAAGCATGCATAATATACTTGAACTTCTTGCCAACTATACTAAAAGGCAAGGAAGATAATTTGGTTCAAAAACATTTTTATGCTGGTTAAAAGTATATTTTATCTAACTTTATGCATGCTTTAGATCTCTACAGCAGTCAGCAGTTTAAAAGTATTTACACTTATTTATTAATTAATTAATTCATCTTTTAACCGCTTATTCCCTAACTAGGGGTCACAGGGGTCTGCTGGATACTACAGTTCACATAGAGCGAATATATGTATTTATATCATCTCTAAAAGTCATAGGACCAATAAAATTTGGTCACTCCCAATGAAACATCCTCAACTCCACAACCTCCAGCTCCGACTCCTGTCTTTTTGACAACACCACTGTCTCTAAACCGTACAACATTGCAAATCTCAATACAGCCCTATAAACTTTCCCTTTCACTCTTGCAGAGACTCATCGATCATAAATCACTCCTGCCACTCTACTCCATGCTGCCTGCACTATTTTCCTCAAGTTTCTAACACACTCTCTATTACTGCACTGTTGACCCCAAGTACTTAAATTCCTCCACCTTCACTATCTCTTCTCCTTGCAACCTCACCACTCCTTTGCCTTCCCTCTCATTCACACACATGTATTCTGTCTTACTCCTACTGATTTTCATTCCCATTCTATCTAGCGAGTACCTCCACCTCTCCAGATTCTTCTCAACCTGCTCCCTACTCTCCCCACAATTCACAATATCATCCGCAAACATCATCGTCCATGGAGACTTCTGTCTGACATCATCTGTCAACCTATCCATCACCACTACAAACAAGAAAAGGCTCAGAGCCAATCCTTGATGCAATCCCACCTTCAACTTGAACCAGACCGATATTCCTACCGCACACCTCACTGCTGTCACACTCATACATATCCTACGCCACCCTCACATACACATGACTTCCTCATACAACTCCTCTCTCATAACTCTGTCGGGCGCTTTCTTTATATCCACAAACACACAATGCAACTCCTTCTGACCTTCTCTATACTTCTCCATCAACATCCTCAAAGCAAAGATTGCAT
>JAOTRA010000036.1:9650737-9675081 GCA_026260255.1 Pseudolaguvia tuberculata | reverse complement strand
GTGTGTGTGTGTGTGTGTGTGTGTGTGTGTGTGTGTGTGTGTGTGTGTGTGTGTGTGTGTGTGTGTGTGTGTTAAAGTGGTTGATTGTTTATGTGTGCCCAGAGAGCAGACGCCTTTGACCCCGAATTAGGGAATAAGCGTAAGAAGAGGAATGAATGAATGAATGAATGAATGAATGAATGAATGAATGAATGAATGAATGGCGAGGAGAGGATTTAAGTAATTATGAGGTAAAGGGAAAAGAAACTTTTCTTGTGCATGGCTGTCTTGGTGCTTTGTTCTCTGTAGCATCAGACAGATGGCAAACGTTGTAGAAGAATATGGAATGGATGTGAGGGATCCTTTTACTTACACTGAATGTGCACACAGTGCTTAAAGAGTGGACACCAATAGTACCAATAATCCTTTCAGACGTATGAACCATCTTGTGTAGTCTTCAAATGTCTGAATTTTGTAGCTGAACGTGTATGGGAGTACACAGGGTACTTGTCATGATAGAAGCTGAAACAGTATTTAGAATTGATCATTTTTCATGGTATCACTCTTTTACCCTGTATTTATTGATAATATTGATTGTTTTATTACTTTAGCACATATACTACAATTACAAGTTTAAAATGCTTGGGGCAATTAGCAACGGATTGGCGGCAAAAGATATGACAGCAGCCGCGGTAAGTGTCGGAAGTTTGTGCGGGAGTGTGCGCCGTTTTTTAAATCCCAGTGTAAGAACTGGGACTCCGGAGGACCGCCTGCAGAGGGAGCCCTTGCCCGAATACTAGTGAATCACTTACTGCTTCAGTCAATTGGGCGTGGGCTTCCTATTTAAGCAGGTGGTCTTCTGGAGTCTGATTGCGAAGTATTGTTGCCATAGAACTTTACCGAGCAGTTTACCACTTGACCTTTTGGATTACTGAACTTTGGATTACGGACTTTGACTATTCTTCTGTAACCCCCGCCTCCCTACCCGATAAATTCAATGGAGGTCCAGACCGATGTCGCGGCATCATTCACCAATGCCGTATGTTTTTTTTTAACAGTCTTCTCAATTCCCTTCTGAGGGTAAAAAATGCGCCTTTCTTATATCATTACACACAGAGCACGCATTGGAATGGGCTACTGAGGTATGGGAGTCTGAAGAAAGTATGCGAACCTCCAGTGACTACTTAATCGCTCAGTTACGGGAGGTATTCGAGCACATAGCTGGTGGGCTAGATGTGTCTACTCGTCTACTGCGCCTGCGTCAAGGCTCTCAGTCAGCCGTTGATTACGCGATTGCTTTTCGCACGCAGGGAGTTCAAAGTGGCATGAATGATGTGGCGCTTAAAGTGTTATTTAAGGAGGGGTTACGATCTGAGCTACAAGCGGCGCTGGTGTGTCGTGGAGAGGATGATTCATATTCGGAATTCATCCAACGGGCGATTCGCGTGGACAATCTCATGCGCAATCATCCCACGGGTCCACTCCTTCCTCCTTTTGCGAGCGTGCCCCCGGCTCCACGCTCCCTCCCTTAATGTGAACCTATGCAAATTGGACTGCACAAGTTAAACGCAGCTGAGAAGCTACGCCGTCAGCAGCTTGGATTATGTTTATACTGCGGAGAGTCTGGTCATCTCTGTTCACAGTGCCCCACGCTGATGAAGAAATCGCATCGTCAAGTAAGTGCATCTACTCATACTAATGCGTGTGCGAGTTTAAGCATCGCGGTGCAGGTTCATGTTAATAAGGTGTCACGTCTGCTTTCTGCCCTTGTGGACCGAGATTTGCTTTCCTGCTCTCCATATCACTGCTATTGACGGCCACTCGCTTAAAAAAGCAATCACGGAAAAAACTCAACCTCTCATGATTGGCCTAGTCCACGATCGGTTAAGGAGTTACAGCGTTTCTTGGAGTTCGCCAACTTTTACCGACGTTTCATTCGAAACTTTAGCCTCACAGCCACCCCACTAAATTTTCTTCTTAAAAAGAAGCCTACTAGGTTAGGCTTGGACTGATGCAGCTACGAAAGCTTTCAAAACTCTCAAACATAAGTTCACGGCAGCCCCCACGCTCGTGCATCCTGACCCAGCGCTTCCATTTTTGGTAGAAGTGGATGCTAGTAACTGAGGGATTGGGGCGGTGTTGTCCCAGAGGCACGGCTCTCCTCCCAAGCTACACCCAGGCGCCTATTACTCACGTAAGCTCACCCCAGCCGAGGTTAACTATGATGTAAGGAATAAAGAATTGCTGGCTGTTAAAGAGGCATTGCTGGAGTGGCGTCACTGGTTAGAGGGAAGCACACACCCCTTTACTGTTCTTACTGACCATCGTAACCTTGAATATATAAAGGGGGCCCACCTGTTGAACGCACATCAAGCCCGATGGGCACTGTTTTTTACTGTCACTTACAGGCCAGGGACGAAGAACGGCAAAGCAGACGCCCTCTCTTGCCGGCACGACCCGCTTGACAGAGACTGCATAATCAAGAGCCATCTCAGGGCTCACATAGACAAACAACCATTTACACACACACACACTCCTATGGACAATTGAGAATCACCAATCGACCTAATCTGCATGTTTTTGGACTGTGGGAGGAAACCGAAGTACACACAAGCACAGGGAGAACATGCAAAGTCTGCACAGAAAGACTTCCGGCCCGGTAATCAAACCCGAGATCTTTTTGTTGTGATGCGACTGTGCTAACCACTACGCCACCACGCCGCCCATCATAGTGTTTTTGACTAAAATATTTGTATGTTTTGTGTCCAACTTCAACTTTTCACTTTGCCTATCTGTCAAATTGCACAAATTTACCGTTTAAAAAATCTAAAGTATGATTTAATTAATTAACTTTATTATAATAATTATATAGATGGCTTCTAATAGTCCTTTGAAGTTCTTGGTAGCACACTGGTGTTGAATTATTAACTTGAAGATCCAGTGTAAGAACTGCGCCTTTGGAGGACCGCCTGCAGAGGGCGCCCTCTCCCGAATTCTAGAGTTCCATTCTGATGGCGGCCATTTTGGGCGTGGGTCGCCTATAAAAGCAGGTGGTCTCCAAACATACAGTGCGAAGTATTGTTGCCCTAGGCCTTGCTAAGCATTGTTACTGAACTTATTTGGATACATGTTTACTGACCTAGATTTGGATAACGTTTACTCTTTTGGATTGACCTTTCTGGATTGTTTGCCCTCCCATTTACCCTGCCCAAATAAAAGCCTAATCTTATGCACGATGGATTCTTCTTTGCCTACTGCTCAGTCATTACAGAATACTTTGCCTAATGTGAATCCAGGAGAGATCAGGACCGTGGAGGATTTGCTAGCAGCTCTGAACGCTCAAGCAATTCACGGACTCCAGGAGCAGGTGCGCGCTCTCACTGCTACTTCCTCAGCTCAAAATCTTCCCTCTCAAGCTGCCTCCTGTTATGCCACGCCGGCTTCACTCCCGAATAAATACAGTGGCGACCCCAATCAATGTCGGGGGTTTATACACCAATGCCGCATGTACTTTTTTGAGCAGTCGTCGCGCTTCCCCTCAGAACAGAAAAAATGCGCCTTTCTCATATCCCTGCTCGCGGACCCCTGCTCGCAGACTGCAGTCGCGGAGTGGGCAACTGCTGTTTGGGAGAAGGAGGAGCGCATGCGATTGTCGAGTGAGTACTTTCTCTCATAACTACGAGAGGTATTCGAGCACCCGGCGGGTGGTCTCGATGTGGCTACCCGACTTTATCGATTAAGGCAAAATTCTCAATCAGCAGCTGATTACGCAATCTCATTCCCCACGCTAGGAGCTCAAAGTGGAATGAATGATGTGGCATTAAAAGCATTATTTTAAGAAGGACTCAGACCTGAATTACAGGCAGAGATGGTGTGCCGCTGCGAGTCCGATTCCTATTCGGAGTTTATCCAGCGCACCATCAAAGTGGATAACCTAATGCGCAACCACTCCGCTACCGCCTGTGAATCTACTGTTAAGTCTAGCCCCGACGGTGAGGAAGTCGATAGCAATGCCATGCAGATTGGGTCATTCAAGCTCAGCGCAAGGGAGAAGCGACGCCGCAAACTGCTTGGGCTTGCATGTACTGCGGTATGCAAGGCCATCATTGCTCACAATGCCCCACTCTAGTTACCAAGAACAGCCTCAACGTAAGTTCACCCATTCTTTCCGTCAGCATGAATGCCAGCTTCTCAGTTCCGATACAAATTCAATGTGTAGAACTAACTGGTGTGCTTTCTACTCTTGTGGACTCAGGGTCAGCCTTAAATCTGATATATGAGAGACTGGTGCAACGACTGAACTTACCCACCGAACCTTGCACATATCCACTAAACATAACCGCCATTGATGGAAGACAGATTGGCACTGCCATTACCAGAAAGATTGGCATTTCCATTACCACCCCTCTACGGCTCAATGTGCAAGCTACCCATCATGAGACCGTCAGCTTCCACCTGACTCGGGCCCCGAGAACTCCTCTTATTTTAGGGTTTCCCTGGCTGGTCAAGCATGATCCCGTCATCTCGTGGGGTAGTGGTAAAATCTTGCAGTGGTCTTCAGAATGCACTCGGCAATGTTTGACTAAGGCGGCAGGGGTGAGTGCTGTAGCGTGCAAGACATTCACCTCTGACTTAAGCAATGTTCCGTCATGTTATTTGGATTTATTTGGTGTTTAGCAAAGAAAATGCAGCTAGGCTGCCCCCTCATCGTGAAGTGGATTGCGCCATCCAACTCCTTGACCAAACTGCTCCCCCCAAGAGCCGCATCTACCCGTTGTCCCGTCCAGAACTGGATACTCTAGATAAGTACATTACGGAAGCTCTAGCTGCGGGGCACATCCGGCCTTCCACATCTCTGGCTGGGGCCAGTTTCTTCTTTATCAAGAAGAAGGACGGTAGCCTCCGGCCATGTATCGATTACCGAGGTCTGAACAGCGTCACGGTAAAGAATCACTATTCTTTACCACTAGTGCCAGCCGCATTGGAGCAGTTGAAGGAGGCTAGAATTTTTACGAAACTTGATTTGAGAAGCGCATACAATCTAGTGCGAATTCGAAAAGGAGACGAGTGGAAGATGGCCTTCGTTACCCCTAAGGGACACTACGAGTACCTGGTAATGCCGTATGGGCTATGCAACGCGCCAGCCGTCTTCCAATCATTCATTAATGATGTATTGCGAGACTTTCTCAATAGTCATAGTGTATATTGATGACATCTTGATTTATTCAAAGAACAAGGAGCAGCATATGGGGCACGTCAGGGCCGTCCTGCAACGTCGTTTGTTAGAAAAGTCTCTACGTCAAGGCTGAGAAGTGCCAATTTCACGCCACAGAGGTACAGTTTCTGGGTTACAAGGTCAACACATTTGGCGTCTCGATTTGTGTCCAGTAGAGTGCCTACGCCGATGACTATTAAGCAGCTGCAGCGTTTTCTGGGGTTTGCCAATTTTTACCGCCAGTTTATTAGGAAATTTAGTCACACGGCAGTGCCATTAACGTTTCTTTTAAAGGGGGCCCCTACTAAATTGCATTGGACTAAGGCCGTTGCCAAAGCCTTCGACACTCTCAAGCGTAAATTGCCTACTGCGCCTGTCTTAATTCACCCTGACCCTTCCGTGCCATTTGTGGTTGAGGTTGACGCCAGTGACTGTGGGGTGGGGGTGGTATTGTCCCAGGCCCACGGCACCCCATGTAAGTTGCATCCCTGTGCGTATTTCTCCAGGAAACTAGCGCCCGCTGAGAGAAATAATGACATTGGCAACAAGGAGCTATTGGCCATCAAAGAGGCCCTATTAGAATGGCGTCATTGGTTAGAGGGCAGCGCGCACCCCTTCACGGTACTAACCGACCATAAAAACCTAAAGTATGTGAAGGGTGCTCATCGGCTAAACGCCCGCCAAGCGCGATGGGCTCTATTCTTCACGAGGTTTAATTTTGTTATTTCCTACAGGCCTGGCTCCAAGAACAAGAAAGCAGATGCCCTCTCGCGGAGATTCGACTTGTGCAAGCACGAAAGTCCCAAGCCCATACTGGACCCTAGCATCATTGTGGCGCCGGTGTTGTGGGATCTAGAGGCTGACATCCGAGACGCCAATGTGATCATTATATCCAAGCTTGGTTCCCAACACCATCAAGCCTAATCCCTGAGCAAGGACCCTAACCCCCCAATTGCCCAGCTGTATAACAGGAAACAATATTAATCACTTGCCAAATGCAAATGTAAATGAAGATAAGCAAGAAAAATTCATTTGAATGTTTTAATTATTTGCTGTCAACAAATATTATTGGTCTAAAATCTCTTTAAAGGCGGCGCGGTGGCGTAGTAGTTAGCCCGGTTGCATCACAACAAGAAGCTTCCGGGTCTGATTCCCGGGCCGGGAACCTTTCTGTGTGGAGTTTTTATGTTCTCCCTACGCTTGTGTGGGTTTCCTCTGGGTACTCCAGTTTCTTTTCACAGTCCAAAAATATGTAAATTAACTCGATTGGTGATTCTAAATTGTCCATATGAGTGAACGTGAATGTGAATGGTTGTTTGTCTATGTGTTGCCCTACAATGGACTGGCGACTCATCCAGGGTTTACCCCTGCCTCTCGCCCTATGTGAGCTGGAATAGGCACCAGCAGACCCCTGTGACCCTGAATTAGGGAATAGGCGGGTATGAATGAATGAATCTCTGTACAGACAACGGTTTCCAAAATGGCATGAAAATGCAAAACACATCCATGACAGTTAAAGCTTTTGATCTTTTTCATACTAGCAGGGACACAGTGAAGTATATTCACTGTGTATTAAGTATTAATTATATGAATCACGTATAATAGTATCAACCGTTTTTGTAGTATATATGTGTAATATTTAATTAAGTAATTACCTCATATTGTAATAATCTGCCTACTATTAGTCTTTAACAGTATTATAGTGCGGCATTATAGAAGCGACACAACCGGATTTGCTACATATTTTATCCTTTCCAAAAGACACATATCATTTGTCAGGGAGGAGGCTACATTATCTTGGTTAGAGCACGACAAATAAATTGTAAAACACAACCAAATAAAAATCTATTAGATTAAATAATCATATAAAATAAATTTTAACTAGGTGGCACAGTGGCGTAGTGAAGGACCCAAAAGAAGGAAGGACCCAGGTTTAATTCTCAGACCGGGGGTCTTTCTATGTAGAGTTTGCATGTTCTTCCTACACTTTTCTCCTGCTGTCCAGGGTGTTCCCTCTGTCTGCTGGGATAGGCTCCAGCAGAACCCTGTGAACCCGAGATAAGGAAAAAATGAATGAAAAAATGCAAACAAATGAATGAATGGATGAATGAATGAATGAATGAATGAATGAATGAATGAATGATTGAATGAATGAATGAATGAATGAAAACTTTTATTTTACATATTAATTTTTGCAATGGTTAATGTCTCAATGTGGCTTTACAATTGGGAAATATCAAGGAAATAGAAATCAGTTTGTCCCTGATGAGCAAGCAGAGGGCGACTGTGGCAAGAATTAAAAAACCCTTACATATTTATTTATGTTGTAATTTTCCTTGTGTTGCCCCAAAGTAGAGAACAATGATAAAAGATGAATAATTGTAATGTACCATTTATTTCTATATTCATTACACCTGTAGGCCAGCATACCTGATAAAACAAAAGAACTTTTTCATTTCATTTTCTAAATAAAGCTGCTGTGTCTGCTGTGTCAAAAATTCTTTGGATAAAATTCATTGTTAATACATTTCTAATAGGAAGGGAAATGGTAAAAGGGTGCAGCTACAGTGTAAAACACTGGTGTACCGGAAGCCAGATTAAGCGTATCTGACGTTATAGTGGGTGTGACAACCTTTAACAAACATTTTAACCTGCTTATGTGTTTTATGCAATTATATTATTCTTTCATTTGTAAGTAAGCAGTTAATCTTGTTTAGTGGCACGGTGACTCGTGTGCCAAGCCTAAAAAATGCAGTTCATTGTAGTGCTTTATTTACGCGTACACAGGCAGACTTTTAGACTGGACTGTATAGCAGCTTTTATTGGCCAATATGGCATCACACATAAAGCAAGCAGTCACAGTTCATTTTGTTTAGCATCATGCTTAAATATGATGCCGTTAATCTCCCTATGGCATGTCCCCGGCAGGCAACGCTATAACAATACGTGCAAATAACATCTCTTGGAAAATCAGGTCAAACACTGACTCATTGAATCAACTTTTATACATCTGTACCTAGTAGGACATGTAGTTATAACATCTGAAATTTAGACTAAATGCAGGTACATTCTACAAAGTAGTAAACATTAAACATTAACTTAAACCTGTGTATTATCATGGTAATGCTGTCTATTATAATCAAGGAGCAGTGGTGGCTCAATGGTTAAAGTGCTGAATTGTTGATTGGAAGACCTGGAAGGCCTGGGTTCAAGCCTCACCACTGCCAAGGAAGATTTTAAGTCCGCCACTGTTGGGTCCTTGAGCAAGACCCTTAACCGTTCCTGCCCCAGGTGTGCTGTACAATAACTGACCACAATTTACTAATATGGGATATGCACAAATTAAGAATTTCCCTCATGGGATCAATAAAATAAAATAAATTATGTAAAAATAAAAGATACAGTGTAGTTGGGGATATGGTAGCAAATCTAGATATGGTCTTATAACTAAAAGGGAGAGAGAGAAGGTAACACAGACATGAGAGGTCTCTGGGATAAGAGCCGGCCCACTATTCCACACCAGTGAAAGTATAAGAGTGGGGCTACCACTGCATACAAATATCCCAGTTCAACAAGCACTCTGAATCACTAGTTCTACTTATCTTTACCTAAGAGAAAACTACAAATTAAAGACTTGGCTAAATAAATTAAAAGTGATTTTAACCTCTTATTCCACAATCAGACTGTGTCTGTTTTCCGAACACTAATTAGAAGGTTGTCCCATAACCGTAGTTCAAAAATGTCAACTTACACAAATTGTATATGCATTGTCACTGCTACAATCAGCATAGACATCTTATTTTGGGAAAACATGGCTAGTCAGTTATGTTTGTTTGTTGATGTTGTAATTTTGTGCTGAACTGTCTACCCATGATTACTGTACCACCCATTATTCATAATGATTTGTTTAAATGTGTACGTTAGGTCACATTATCAGTTTGTATAAGTGGCATTCTTATGACTTGATCAGGATAAATTAGCATTCCTCAGTAATGTCACCACGTAGTTAAAGAAAACAAAACCACAACATAGTTCAAAACTTCAACATGTCAGTTTGTTGTATTGTTTATTTAAACCATGCAAACCATACTCGTCATATTCATTTTATGCATAACAAATCATAATGTTCCCTGCAATGTACTGGTTACCTGTTCAGGATGTACCCCTACCTATGATGGTAATATGGGAAGATTGTGAGCTGTTTTATCCATACGCAGGTATCCAGTATGGGACCGTGAGCACTGTATTTGTGGTTTTCAAATGGGGCCCTCTTGTGGTCTACTAAATGAACAATTAAAAAATGGTTTACTGGGGTGGGGGCTTAGGGAAGGGGGTCCAGGAACAGCCCCTACACCAAGACAACCAGAGGTTGCCAGTTCCAATTGGATTATGCCTTATGAAGGTTTTGGGTATTTAAAGGAAAGATGCCAACCTTATATGGACTTCAATGATATCATCTGAAAACACTGCTCATAATCACTCTCTATGAATAAAATAATTCCTCAAATGTTTTTTCCTTGCCACACTCGTCCCCATATCGCTCACTAGGGATGTTTTTCATCAAATTTTTTACTTATAATCTGTAAAGCTGTTTTGAGTCAATGTCTATTGTTAAGAGCTCTGTATATGAATGAAAATTAATTGAATTTAATAGAGGGCGGCGCGGTGGCGTAGTGTATAGCATGGTTGCCTAACAACAAGAAGGACTAGGAATCTTTCTGTGCAGAGTTTGCATGTTCTCCATGCGCTTGTGTGGGTTTCCTCCGGATATTCCAGTTTTCTTCCACAGTCCAAAAACCTGCAGATTAGATCGATTGCTGCTATGTGAGCTGAGATAGGCAACAGCACAATTAGGGATTAGCGGGTAAGAAGATGAATGAACGAATGAATGAATGAATGAATGAATGAATGAATGAATGAATGAATGAATGAATAGATACTGTCTGGTTGTATACATTATGAGACTAGATTTCTTAGATTTAAGAAAATTTGATTTCTTACGATCTTATATTGAGCTTTGCTGATTTCCAATAATTTTGCTTTAAATTAATGTGTATGGCTAATACACATGAACTGTGATAGCTACTGTGAATTTTTTTTTTTTTAAACAGAATATAGGAAAAGCATGAAAAAACATCTGCATTAGTAGGAGACAAAGTATTTTCCTAAATCTTATTTCTTTTCATAGTGGTTAATAAAACCTTTGCCTACTTTATTGCCTTGGGCTAAAATTATCTTTCAGTGGAAACTGAAGGTTGAACTTTAATCTAAATGATTCAGTACATAAACAACTAATAAAAGACAATTTTGTGGTACAAACTGCAAACTAGTGTCAGTTTAATGGAGAAACACATGTTCCTGCAGTACAAGACGAAAGCTTTTAGTGCCACATTAATGGTGACCACATGAAACTTGGAACAGCAGGGACTTAAACTATTCTATTTTATTTTATTTGTATAAATCTTTTAACAATGAGCGTTGCCTTGCAAAAGCTTTACAGAACTGTAAACATTCATTCATTCATCTTCTTACCCGCTTATTCCCTAATTCAGAGTCACGGGGGTCTGCTGGTGCCTATCGCAGCGCACATAGGGTGAGAGGCGGAGGTTCAACCTGGATGGGTCACCACTCCATCTCAGGGCAACACACAGACAAACAACCATTCACACACACATTCACTCCTATGGACAATTTACAATCACCAATCCACCTAATCTGCATGTTCTTGGAATGTGGGAGGAAACCAGAGTACCCGGAGGAAACCCATGCAAGCGTGGGGAGAACATGCAGAAACATTTCACACAGAAAGATACTACCGAAACCAAAACAGAAACTATTTAATATTATGTTTACCTGTTTAAAACCTTAATATTTGGATATCCATCTCACGAAAACATCTGATAAATCTATATTTTATACTAATAATCTATTTAGAATGACACCTCAACTGACGAGGGCAGAAGGGCAGGGGTTTTAGCCACCCCACCAAGCACAACCCTGCAATCAAGCATAGTTAATAAGTTTGTTTCAGATTGACAATACTTTACTCATTGTTAAAGAAAACACCAACTCCAAGTGTTTCTATACACAATTAAACTAGATTCAATATGGTGTCTGTTACGGTGGTAGAGAAAGTATGAAAGTGTTGTAAGTAAAAATATTATTTAAAAAGTAAACATTGTTTAATTTTACTTGCAAAAAGTCCTACAACAGGAAAATATAATCTAAGCAACATAGGTTTATGTTTCAATTTTCACAAACAATTAAAATTCCAAATCATATACAAAGAATGTTAAATAATATAATTGCAAACACTAAACATGTCCCCACATCCGAATATAATTAATTATTTAAACGTTTACTGTGCAAGTTAGCTAGAGTGAATAATAATGACCTGGCAACAAAGAAACACTGCTAAAACCTGTAGAGACATATTAATATTTGGGTAGTTGCTTTTGTAGCACAACTCCTAAAGCACCCTTCCTCCAACCATCTGCTCTCCTGCTGGGGGGCAGTCGAAAGCTTGCCGCTCTGTCTCCATGGCAACACCCGTCTTCCCCAGTTCCATGTGTGCTACCAGGTCTTACACATGTTTCTTGTAGCTTTACTATAGTTAGTTGGGCAGAGGAAAAGAAAGAGCATGGCGGTGAGGCCTAGTTGATGTTATAAAAGACTCATGGCTGACCCGTTTGCTTCCCCCACAAGACTTCTAACAACAGAGTCAGGTAAAAAAAATTGAAGCCCAACCCCCACTGATTCGTACCCCTGCCCCCAGACAACCGTTCTTGTAGACTAAACAAAGCAAAGGTGGGACACATACTCATTGTATTTTATTGTCCATGGGTAAGCAAATAAGTAAAAGAAAAAAAAGGACTTTTTTCATGATTATTTTTAAGGTAGCTTGTACTCAGACAAACAGGATAATTAGCATGCATCGGGGTAACAAAATCAGCTTAATTCCTTCTAAACCAAAACATTATATAAACAAAAGGTAGAAAGGAAGTGAATTCTAAATTATAGACTTTGAATAAGTATTACAGCAGTAAAATATAGTGATATATGTGATTTTATTTCGATACTTTAGCAGGAACAATGATATATCCTAACAGTTGTTATTGAACTAATAAACTACCCAGCGTCTTGGAAATTACTTTTTCTGTGGTGTCTGCATCTAGCAGATGTTCTGAGAATGGAAGTCTGTTTTCTTGTTGAAAACAGCATGAGTAGCAATAAACATACCACAAAACAGACCACACTATTTACTATTTCGGTTCTGCGTTCCTGTATGAACTTGCACAAAAAAAATGTCAGTAAGGAGACACACGCGCTTGTAATTTCTATTGGATTTTTGGAGGTAGATAGTCAATAATGATTGGAACTTCATGCAGGAAATATTAACAAAGACTTTTTTTGTAAGACTGTTGGCAAGGATATTGACTCAAGAATGTGTCAGCACTAGTGTAGCTGTTCAGAAAAATCTCTTCCCCTGAAGTTCTAGCTAATTCTCAGCATGACAAGCACATTTTTTACTATTAGGAAATATTTCCTAACTAAAGTCATGGACTTATCATAAACCTTACATCAGAATGCATTTGTGTCACATAACCCTCAGCGGTTTGTTTTCTCCAGATACTCTGCTTAGATCTAGCGCATTGCTTTAAGTTCTACATTAAAAGACCAGGCAAATATCCTTAGTTAGGTTTAATTTTGAGTTTTTATTTGGGATATGGTTTGCATTTCCCAAAACTACCCAATCTTATATATTACGCTAATAATCAAAACGTTAATGTGAAATTCCAGTCTGGAATCTGCAAAAAAAAAAAAATAACTTTTTTACTAAGCTGTAATGTACTGCTAGACGAAATAAAAGTAAAATCAGCTTCTAAATCAAATTTAAAAATAACAAATTAGTACACCATTTATTATAAATTAGTAGGATCGCTATTTTAACCTAAAATCACCAGTACACAGTCCTTTCTTATGTTAATCATTAGCTGCAAGTAATTTACATTTACAGCGTTTAGCAGATACTTTTGTCCAAAGTGACGTAGAAAGAGTGCTTAAAAAAACATCATTGAACATTTCAATATCATTACAATCACAAAACTAGTGCATCAACCACATAAAAAAGCGGCATGGGTCCACTTAAATACAAGTGCTAGGTATTTAAGAAAAATCTGCCAAAAGCCCATCAAAGGGCAGTTGGGGCTCAATGGTTAAGGTGCTGAGTTGATCAGTTGACCAGGAAGACCTGGGTTCAAACCCCATCACCGTCAAGGAAGGCTTAGGCTCAAGTCCGCCACTATTGGATCTTTGAGCAATGCCCTTAACCCTTCCTGCTCCAGGGGTACTGTACAATAGCTGACCCTTCACTCTGACCCCCAACTTACTAAGATGGAATATGTGAAAACTAAGAATTTCCCTTATGAGATCAATAAATTATGTAAAAAAAAAAAATCAAACAAACATCATGTTTTTAAATTCAGTCATTCACTACTGTTTGGAGCTAAGCTGGCTTTCTGCAAATTTATGCTGAAGGTCTGACAAATTTCCTCATGCCCCGCAGTACCTGTAAAGCAACGATGGAATGTAAAACATGACAACAAGGAACAGGGAATGAAAGCACCCAGTCCCAGTCACTTCTTTCTTTGAAAAAGTGCTGTAGAGGAAGGATCTCAAATATCAACGACTTCCGAACAGGAAGAAAGGAAGTTGTGGATAGAATTTCAGTTGGTGAACACGTGCAAGGTGTGTTGTAACAGAAACTAATTGTCTTTCATAGCAGCTCAATGTTTACAATGTTTTTGGAGTTCATTATTACTGGTCATCACAAATGAATTAAATTAGAATGAAAAATTTGTATTTGTAGTTTAAGGGGGGTATTTATAGTTATAAAACTGTTGCAATAGACAGTTCATGCATCAATACCACTGTATGTTCATCATTTTCTCATATTTGGGGCAGTGGTGGCTCAAATGGTTAAGGTGCCGAGTTTTAAAGAGTATATCATTCATTCATTCATTTTCTTGCCTGCTTATTCCCTAATTCACGGTTATAGGGGTCTGCTATTCAGGTGGGGGTTCAACCTGGACGGTTCGCCAGTCCATCTCAGGGCAAGACGCAGACAAACAATCATTCACAATTTAGAATCACCAATCAACCTAATATGCATGTTTCTGGACGGTGGGAGGAAACCGGTGCACCTAGAGGAAACCCACACAAGCCCGAGCAGAACATCCAAACTCCGCAAAGAAAGATCCCCAGGCCCGGGAATTGAACCCGGGACCTTCTTGTTGTGAGGCAACCGTGCTATCCACTACGCCACCATCCCGCCCCGCCCCAGTATATATATATCAAAATAAATAATATTCACGCACTCATTTATTTATTCATTTATTCATCTTTTTACCCGCTTATTCCCTAATTCAGGGTCACAGGGTCTGGTGGAACCTATCATGTCGCACATAGGGCGAGAGGCGCAGGTAAACCCAGGACAGGTTGTCAGTCAATCGCAGGGTCACACAAAAGCAAACAAGCACTCACACACACATACAATCCTATGGGCAATTTAGAATCACCAATCAACCTAATGTTTTTGGACTATGGGAGGAAACCAGAGTACCTGGAGGAAACCCACGCAAGTGCAGGAAGAACATGCAAACTCAGCACAGAAAGATCCCTGGCCCAGGAATCAAACCAGGGAACTTCTTGATGTGAGGCTACCATGTTAACAACTATGCCACCGCGGCGCCCATAATAAATAATAATTAAATAAATTTCAGTTTTATTTGTTACATATTTTATACACAAACTACATATCGTGAGGTTTTTTTTTTTTGCAGATTCCAACTTGAATTGTTGAGGTCATACTACAGCTGGAGCAGGAATGTTTAAGGGTCTAGCTCAAGGACCCAACAGTGAAGGTGTTTGGGCTTGAACCTAGGTTCTTCTGCTCTTCTTTGGCGGTGGTGGGCTTGAATACAGGCATTCCTGATCTCACGATCATCAACAAATTATAATGTCAATGTCTTTGGGTAATATAATGTTGGCATCATGAATTAGCTAAAATGGGGAAGTGGTAGAGCAGTGGTTACGATGTTGGACTGCTAATTGGAATAAATTGTGGTTTGATTCCCATTATATATGCTTTAATTGCAGATTAGGCGGATGCCTTATTCAGAGCCACTCGCATGTAGTAGAAGAGATCTGATGTCGGTATGATGTACTTATATGTAGGTGTGACTGCAATAGGATAAAGTAAGCAGATTGGACACCATTCATTCATTCGTCTTTTTATCCGCCTATTCCCTGAATCAGGGTCATGAGGATCTGCTGGAGCCTATCCTAGCTCACATAGGGTGAGAGGCAGGGGTACACCCTGAACAGAACGCCAGTCCAACACAGGGCACACATAGATGAACTCGTATGGACAATTTTGAATCACCAGTCAACCTAATGGGCATGTGGGAGAAAACCGGAGTACCCAGAGGAAACCCACTCAAACCAGGGACCTTCTTGTTGTGAGGTGACCATGCTAACCACTACGCCATCTCTCCACCAGATTGGACACCATAATACAGAAATTATTTTTAGACCTACAGCCCTGGCAGGCACCCTGTAATCAGAGCAACTTACATTGATCTCTTTTATACAACTGAGCAATAAAGGGTGAAGGGTCTTGCTCAGGGGGCAACAGTAATGGCTTAGTGGTGCTAAATCGAACCCGGTCTTTCTGGTATTAGTCCAACCCTTTAACCAACAAGTCACTTTTTTCCTTTATTTTCTAATGAAAAATAATAATATACTCTGTTTGACTGTATGGTCCCAATGATCCTCAATTCCACCCTAAACAAGGTGTTTCTGTAAAAGAAAGAAAGAAAGAAAAAAGGATAAAGAACAGGTATTTCATTGAAACGAAGTAAGTCTATTAATTCACTAATAATAAAAGATACAGGTGTTTTTTTTATTCGGTTATAAACTATGAAGGAAAGAACAGGTGGGGTTTCAGACTTTAGTGAAGGAAGTGATTGGGAAAGATAGAAGAAGAGGAGGAGGAGAGGCAGAAGGAGGAGGAGGAGGAGGAAAAGCAATTTGGGGCTCCTCTTTTGTCTGCGCTTATTTAGAGCCCCGTCGAAGCGGGGAGGAACGGCACATGGAGCTAATCTACACGGTTTAATGAGGACTCGACATTCGGTTGGAGGTGAAAAGGGAAAATGTGGTAATTTCTTTACACATTAAGCGAAGAAAACTGGAAAAGCGAGTGGAAGTCATTCTTGGACGGTACGATTTTCTTTTTTTATAAGCATACGGAGTTGCTAGCTTAGCTTTCAACAGTCATAGCGTTGAGTAAGTTAAAAGAAAGATAGTTGTGTGTATTTCTACCGGATTAACAGATTATGTTAAAGGCTGTTATCTAATAATTAAAAAAAAAACATCAGTAGTTTTGAGTGAATTTCGTCAGCCATCATCGCCCGCGCGCTCATTCCTAAAGAGAGAACAATAGTAAAGTCTGCGTTCAGCCTCGTTTACACGCGTTTTACAGCAAAGAAACGGGATTTTAGCTTCTTTTTAACCCCATTAACTTTTAAAGGTGGGATTTTGTGTTAAAAGTGAAATCTTTCTCAATGGGGTGAAAGGACGTCTGTGTGTGTGTGTGTGTGTGTGTGTGTGTGTGTGTGCGCGCGCGCGGCGTGAGACAGAAGAGGCGACACGTTGCACGCCATTTATTTTACTCTTAAGGGAAGAAACGGCTTCAAGCATTCCTGTAAATTTCTTTTCTTATTTATTTCTTAGGCTTGAAAATCTATATACCTATTTGTTTGTTGTTTTATTTTTATAAACTGTTCAGCTTCTCTATAAAGATATTTATAGACCATCAACTTACCTGTTTCATTGGTTAGAACTAATTGATTTTTTTTTTATATTTATTCAAATAAAACATTTTTTTGGTTTATTTTACACTTTTAAAAGGTTTTTGTATTACGAGTGTTTTTCTAGTATTCTTTGAGTTTTTTTATTATTAATAGATCGGTGTTTACTGATTGAGTCCAGCGAATCATTTGAAGTGAATCGATTCTTTTGAATCAGCGCTCCGAATATTCGTCAGAGGGGCATCTTTCTTTAATTAAGTTTGTTTTCACACTGTCATGCTTTACTAGTAAAAACAGTAAAGAGTCAAAGGCAGTGGTTGTTACTGTAGCACTTACACAGAATTGTGGTATGTGTGGTCTTCCCTTTAGTTCTTGGTTGGATTTTTATAGACTTGAGTGAATTTAGTGATAAATCTCAAACCCTTTATTAGACCAGGGTTCAAATCTTTGTGCATTGTATTAATTAATAATAATTTAAAAAAAAAAATTACGTCTACTTTTTTAGTTTAAAAGACTCTTATATGGTGAGTCATGTTCCAGTGAAAAGAATCATTCAATGTGAATCATTTGGCCACCAGTTTGGACTTGAACATAACTGATTGTGATGATTAGTTCAATCATCTGTCTTTATTTTTTCATCAAGTTACATTTTTCATTAATTACAGCTTATAGATTTCTATGTGCTTCTTTAAGGAATCAAACAAATACAGACTTTGTCCCAGAGTAAAGAATTGAGTCCGTATGAGTCATTTCAGACACACACACACACACACACACACTTGGGGCTTGGACGTTAACTACTCTCCCAGATGTCTCACAATGCTGTCCTGTTCCTGTGGGTTCTCACTGACTATTAGTTGTCCTGTCTGGGTTTTGCTGAACTCCTGTGTGGAATGTTGGGATCATAGATGTTTGAAACAGTGCTGTATTCACATTCCCTTGATAAATTCGGATTCATAAAAAATGGACTTGGGTGTCCTTCAACTCTTAGTTACATGTACATAATGAACAATAACATTTTGGTGAGGTTCTTACATTACACAGGAAGCTGATAAATGCAGCATATTTCTGCTATCTCAAGAGTAGCTTTAGGTGGTACATTTGAACAGACTAAAGAGAAGTGGGATTGTAGCGTAGGGGTTAAGGAATTGGGCTGCTAATTGAAAGATTAGGGTTTGATTTCCAGCTCCACCAAATTACCAAGCATGGCCTTAACCCCAAATTGTAAGTTGTATAAGTGTACGTTTGCTCTGAATAAGGGCGTCTTTCTAAATGCCATAAATGTGATGAACAGACTCTCCTACTATAAACATGGAACTATTGGGTTATGTGTCAGTGTCTACCAGACCTGATTTTCTTGATTATTCTTCTGGAGACAGTCTAATGCCAGTCACGTGCAGCTTTTCTATCCATCTGAACAGGGTGTATCTGAAAGACTTGGTCTGTAAGTGTGCATGTTAGAACTGGCTTGTGGTTTTAATGGTCTAAATTGATGATCCCTTCTAGCACTTTCTACAAATTGTCATAATTTGATGTTTGCTGACTGTTCTGAAACATCAAACAATGTGCAAGCTGTGAGGGTTTTTTTTTTTTTTTTTTTTTTTTTTAAACTATCCTCCGCCCATTTGTTGAGTTCCTGAACTTTTACCTGAATTTTATTATCACGCAAAATCTTTCTGCATTGCAATGGGTTGGTTAATCACTGCAGTCCGTCATCTTGCCCTGCACAGGGTCTGGCATGTCTCATAGCATGCCGTGGCATGCCTTGAGAGATGAAGACATTCCTACTTCTGGAGTTGACTTTAGCCTGGCAAGAGTTGAAAACTCTTAAGTGAAGGAAAACAGCTGAAGGGTATTTGTTAAGAAAAGGCTTGAGCATAGTCCTGTTTGTGGTGGGTGGAGATGGTGGACTAGATGTCTGGTGTTAGTTACACAAGCCGCTTAAACAGTCCTTGCCAACGTTTGCTGAGGCTTTCAGTCGACTAGGTTGTCAAGCAAATATGTCACTGACCCGAGTGTGAAAAACTTCTTAACTTTTTACCCAAACCCTTTCAGTTGTTTGGTCATTCCGGCAGAACTAATTCTCACGGAGGTTTTTTTCCTCCCTGGATCCTTTCTGTGATTCTGTCCTCCAGCTGAGCTCCTTAAAGTTTGCCAGCAAACCCGTTCAAATCTGCAGACTATTTGGAACTTCTGTTAGCAAGTAGGTGCTAACCGACTTTGTTCAGAAGGTCCTAAAACACAAGCGTCTGTTTCACACCATTTGTTTTACTGCCTGTGAGCAAGTTTTTAGCACGTTTTATGTTTGAATGGTTTACTGATTTTTAAGAGTTAAGGGCAAGATGGGATTTAGAGAGCCAAAATCTTTTGTTTAAATTTTAAACTTACATTTGCTCAAATCTACAAACCTATTACATTCTTATTTCCCCCTTGTTGGCAATGGCATTGCAAAACTAAGACCAATTTATAACTAATAGAAAATTAGCTGTAATAGTTTGTCAGAATGTAATGCAAAGGTAGCGCCATCTAGTGGCTCCTTTTTCCCCCTGTTTGGCAAGTCATGTTCTGAAATAGTAAACCCCCAACTGTACTGTCTCTGTTCTTTTCTGTTTGCTTTGGCTTGGACAGCTGCAGGAGTGTAGGAGTGCTTACTCCTATAAGACTTTAACTATCAACAGGACAATTCAGTTTTTTAACTACAGAAGTTATTTCCATTAAGGGGAAACAGATATGTTTAATGATATTAATATGCTTATGTAATCATTTGTAACGATTATTCGTAAAGTTGGTTAACTCTTAAGTGGAAAATTTCACCACCATTGTTTAAGGCACTGATTGGAAGACAGGAAAGACCAGAGTTTATGCCTCACCGCTAGCTAGGGTTATCATGGCCAACCCTGTTCTCTGAACCCAATTTACATAGATGGGATGTGAAAGGAAACTAATTTCATGTTCATGTGTATTAATGAGTCTTAATGTTTTTTTGGGGTTTTTTTTTTTAACAGTGCTGAGCAGCAAGCTGTCGCAGTGACATCATGAGTTGGACTTTCCTGACCCGTCTTCTGGAGGAGATCTCCAACCACTCAACGTTTGTGGGCAAGCTGTGGCTGACGTTGCTCATTGTGTTTCGAATCGTATTAACTGTGGTGGGGGGAGAATCGATATACTATGATGAACAGAGTAAATTTGTATGCAACACGCATCAACCTGGTTGCGAAAATGTTTGCTATGATGCATTTGCACCACTCTCGCATGTAAGATTCTGGGTTTTTCAGATCATCTTAATCTCCACACCTACTATTTTGTACCTTGGGTTTGCTATGCACAAAATCGCACGCATGGATGACGACGATTACTATTTACAAAAAGGACGCAAGCGCATGCCTCTTGTAACCCGGAGCGCCAACCGTGACTATGAGGAAGCTGAGGAAAATGGTGAGGAGGATCCCATGATTACAGAGGAAATTGAGCCGGAGAAGGAGAAAAAAAATGCAAAGGAGAAGGAACAGAAGAAGCACGATGGACGAAGGCGCATCAAGCGGGACGGTCTAATGAAGGTCTACGTGATGCAGCTTGTCTCTCGTGTGGCATTTGAAGTGGCCTTCTTGTTTGGCCAGTATGTGCTATATGGTTTTGAGGTGTCCCCATCGTACGTGTGCACGCGTAGTCCATGCCCACACACTGTGGATTGCTTTGTTTCACGTCCCACCGAGAAAACAATCTTTCTGCTCATAATGTATGCCGTGAGCGCCCTTTGCCTGCTTCTTACCCTGCTCGAGATCTTGCACCTAGGCATTAGTGGCATCAGAGATGCGTTTCAATCCCGTGCACGGCGACATCACCATCAGCTAACTATTACCAACACAAGGAACTTGGTCTGCACACGTCACATGCCCTCGGCACCCCCTGGCTACCACACAGCCCTCAAAAAGATGTCTGGCAAGGCAGGTGCAGGAGGTGACTACAACCTTGGTGACTTGGGACATGAGGCACTGGATAATGAGGCATCCCCACAGAAAATGGGCCACATGCGGCAACACTTAAAACTAGCGCATCAGCACTTGGAATTGGCTTTTCAGAGTGAGGAGGGCAGTCCAGCGAGAAGTGGCAGTCCTGAGTCCAATGGTACAGCTGCTGAGCAGAACCGGCTTAACTTTGAGAAACAAGAGAAGCAAGCCAGTTCCTGTGAGAAAGGTAACATCAACAGTCTCTACAACCAGCTTCATAGTTTTCAATAGATCTTGTGAAAAGATTTTTTTTTTTTTTTTAACAACTAACACTGCACAATATATAGAAATTTGCCAAGATATCGCAAAAGTTTGATAAATTAGCAACTAAATCCAAATGATTATTCAAGGTTGTCTTATCTCAACACTTGAATTGACTGCACATGATTTGTTTTTCAGGTATCAGAGCCTAAGCCCACAGTCAGCATCCTGCATCAGTTTTCCTTCCTACCGAAATATGGAAGAAGGGCCACAATGAAGATCGGCATCGTGTGTGTGTTTAGGATATTCTCTCGGGCAACGTGACGCTATGTCACAGGTGAACATTAAAACCGTCTGTGCAGTATTACGGCAGGGTGGCAAGTCTGCCTCTGGGAAGATCTGAGCAGCAATTGAAACTTGAACGGTCTGCAAGACATTCCAAAGTACCTAAGGACAAAATAAAACCTTTTTTTCTTTCTGTAGCTGACTGAGCAATTTTTGTGTCTCTGTTCATCCAGCCTAGCAATAGATGTGTGTTTTAAAGTGCTTCTGAAGAAGTGTCAAGGTTTGCATCTCAAAAATGCCTTTAAAAAAATAGTTACAAAAATTTTTCATTGTCATTCCAAAACGCAGCGGATGAGCCAGTGTTGAATTACGGTATAGTTTTTTTTTTTTTCTTTAATAGTTTAGGTACATGTACAAAACTTGGAGTTTGTGTTGTAGTGATTTTTGTATTTAGTGACTGCATGTATGTTTGTCATCCAAGGGCTTGTTTTGGTCAAAGATGTTAGATTTTGATGAAAAAATAGTCCTTACTGAAGGTATTTGTTTGATTTATTTAAGTTTAATTCTCTTTTCTTTACATTTACATGAAAAGTAAAAGCTTTATTAAAGGGGGAACTGGGTGAGTTGAAGCTTTTGGCCGGTATTGGAGCATTCGAGAGGAATTTAACCTGTCTGTTTACCTGTAGAACAAGTGGTTTTAACCAAGAGGTAATCACACTGACCTTAAGACCAGCACTGTTATACTTCAGCTTTGTATTAAACATTTAAATGGCCTCAGTTTTTTATTGCTTTAAATTTAAGCATCTGTTTCATTTGTATTTTTCAAAAGCCATGTGATGTTGCACAACACAAACTCAGTTAGACTTTTTTTGATGGTTTGTTTATATTGAGCTCTACATTCCAAATAATAAACTTTAATACGTAGCCTGTACTTCATCAGTAATTTATCTCCGAACATTATGCCATCAGCAATATCTGGCATCCATGTTGCTTGTTAGAAACTGGAAACTTGCTGAAGTTCTGCGTGTGTGTGTGTGTGTGTGTGTGTGTGTGTGTGTGTGTGTGTGTGTGTGTCAGCTTATGCTGTGCTGGGACATTGGAAGCCTCTTATTAAGGCTTTATATCTATCTAAATAATTCAATCAATGAAAAACCTGGAAAAAGCTTGAATACTCGTGAACCATATTTGTCGACCTGCAAACGGAAGTTTTCTGTTTTCCGCCGTGTGTGTGTGTGATGTGTATATGGAGTTTGGTTAAATGTCTTTTCTTTTGATGAGGACAGAATGGTTTCTCTGTGCCATATGAAACCTTTTGGTTTTAATCATTTTTTTAAATAAATATTTTGCTTAGTACTCTTCCGTGTGTTTTTTTTTTTTTAATTATTCATTTAGGCTAGATGTGGATCAATCTGGCCAAATTTAGTTTGAGTCAAAGGTGAAATGTTTTTTTTTCCCCCTCTTATGTTTATAATTTAAATCGAATGGAACTGGTCCAAGTGAATTCATTTATCTGTTTAGCTGGAAAAATCCTTGTAGTGAGGATCTACTATTACCAGTGTTTGGTAAATGTGTCCTACTGGCTGGTGTTTGGCTATTCTAGTCTGAAAGTAATTGACTTTGGAGAAATGTACTTTTAACGCTTACAGATGCCACCTAGAAACAGGATGTCCTGAATATTTTCTTTAAACAAGCTGCTTGTTCTACTTTACCATACGTTGTGAGTTTTGCAGTAATCACGTGCTGTGTGTGTGTGTGTGAGTTGTTTTTTGTAATACGCTTTTGTACTGATTTTTTTTTTTTTTTTTATACATTTTGTACCAATAGTATTTTTGTGCAAGTTAAATTTTGAATAAAGCTTTGGAAATAATACATTGTGTTCTATTATTCTGTACCTGCTTATTCTCTAATTCAGGTTCACAGTGGTCCGATGGAACCTATCCTGGTGTATATAGGGCGAGAGGCAGGGGTTTACCTTCGACAGATTGCCAGTCCATCATGGGGCACACAAAGATGAACAACATACACACATTTACTCCTATGGGCAATTTCAACTTATTGATCAACCAAATGTACATGTTGTGAGGCGACCATGCTAAGCACTACGCCGCCACGCCGCATTTTCCACTCCCGAATCTCAAATCTTCTAAGAACCAATTCTAGTCTTTTCTTCTAACCAGTAATGAAAGACTACAGCTGTCCCCTGCAGTAGTTAACATTCTGTATTCTTTCATATTTTTAACTAGCTTTTGCAAACTGGCTGATCAGAACATTTTCCGTTGCCATGACACGATTATTTTGTATATGTATTCTGTGACCGCTGCATATGCACACATGCCAGCATATATGGATGTGAAAGTGTAGTCTTATTTTTTTTGCCTGCTTTCTCTTGCCTGCAAATGTGTTCTGTAATAAATCTACCTGGAGCAAAGTCTCAGAAGCTCCAAAAAATATATTTTGCTATGAGCGAAAGTGTGCATAGGTCAACATATCAGAATTATAAACAAAGCCTGTACTTTCCTCTGTTCCAGGGGAAGGAAAAGTAAAAAAGACATTCATTTTCATCCTGTTAATTTTTAGCAGTTGTATTTGTATTGCATAGAAAAAAGGTTAGCATGGTCTCGGGTTCGATTCCGTAGCATCTTTGCATGTACTAACCCCACTTGCAAGTTTCCCGCCACAGTCTAAAAAATACATTAGTTTGTTTGGTGACTCTAAATTGCTCATAGGAGTGTGTGTGTGTGTGTGTGTGTGTGTGTGTGTGTGTGTGTGTGTGTGTGTGTGTGTGTG
>JAOTRA010000036.1:9585280-9597005 GCA_026260255.1 Pseudolaguvia tuberculata | reverse complement strand
TGTGTGTGTGTGTGTGTGTGTGTGTGTGTGTGTGTGTGTGTGTGTGTGTGTGTGTGTGTGTGTATGTATGTGTGTGTATGTGTGTGTATGTGTGTGTGTGTGTGTAAATCATAATTTTGAATATCATGTTGAATCACTTTTCTACACCAAATTGTCTTTTCTGAACTTCATCGTATGACAACTTTTAACTAGAGCCTGCTGCTATTATGCAGGGCGGTGTACATATTCGGAGGACCGATCTATCTGTCTACCAGTTTCCACATAAAGGAGCTTACGTATGCACAAGATTGGCAAATATCATTATGTTGTTATTAGGTGAGAGGATAAACCCTTTCCAGCCTGAAAGCACAGACAGGTTTGCCCTCAAAGATGTTATCACTGCTCGAATTCTATTCATTCTTGCATGTGTGGGCGTGTCCTAAACCAGAACCAAAATTTTGTTAGCTTTGTCGTTTTTCCTTTCAAAGAAGTTAAAGTTAGTAGGTTTAGTAGACAAAGCATGCCACTCCTGTTGATGTGTTTTTGTCATCCTTCTCTCTCTCTCTCCCTTTCTCTCTCTCTCTCTCTCACACACACACACACACACACACACACACACACACACACACACCATCCCAGAATTGCTAATAATAGTCACCAAAACCGCAAGTCACACATCTGGCTGTTTTTCTAGCTGTATGGTTGCTTGCATATCTATCATCTCTGCAGTAAAGTCTTGTGCTAATGGTTCGTTTATTTTATCACTACCACAACGAGAGACTCTCTGGCAATGAGGATTATTTTTTTGTGTTGCTTTTCATGTCTCATTGAAATGCACATACTAATCACTACTAATACCAGACTTTAAAATATAAGAAGTTGTCTTGGCTTTGCGAATGCAGACGCGTTTTCACAAGGAACAGGAGTCGCAGGAATGAAAAGAAAATGCGTGCATGGAATATTCCCTTGCTTTTCCCTAAGGAGCAGTTGATTGGGTTTATGTTCCTGTGATATCATCTCCTGAGCATGGCGGGTACTCCACTGGAAGCAACTATATCACACAAACATTCAGGTTTCAAATTATGACCTTTTTTTTTTTTTTTTTTTAACAATCCAGAGTTCTGTCTAAACAAACCAGTTTGCCTTGGCTGAGGATGTCCGTTTTTCTTAGCTACGGCAACCGTGCATGACAGACCTTAAGGGCTTTTGAATATCTGGGCCTGATCTGTATGTGCAGTTTTGCCAATGATGCCTACAGCCAACTGTCAACTCTGAGAAAGAGGAAGGTTATTTTAGGAGTCTTCTCTTCTCTTCTCTTCTCTTCTCTTCTCTTCTCTTCTCTTCTCTTCTCTTCTCTTCTCTTCTCTTCTCTTCTCTTCTTCAGAGTACCCAAAGTAAACCCATACTAGTCCTGGGTTCCCCTGGCATTCCACTAATGTTTTTGTTTTCAATAACCCAGCATGTGATAATAGAGGTCCAAGGGTTTTGTGCGTAGGGTCATTGTCGTGCTAAAACAGTGTTGGAGTCTCTTAGTTCCAGTGAAGGAATAATGTAATGCTACAACCTACAGCAAACATTCTAGCAACGGCTTTGGAAAGGAACATATAGGCCTGATGTTCTGGTAACCACAAACTTTTTAGTGAGTTTCTTGGCAACTCGCAATCCTATAATATTTTTCTGTCTTCTCACATAAACATAACAAACATCTCGTCCTATAACATAAATTATAGGTTTTTGGGTTTTTTTGAGAACCAAAATAAAGCCTGAGTTCTGTGGATACAAGTGGGGTTAACATCATCAATTCTAGAGGTGATCGAGTCCTCTTCTGAAGCAGGTTCAGCAGCACTTGTGCAGCGTTAACCCCACTGCTAGACAATTACAGGGTGAAACAAAGTACTATTCGAATGTTACACCTTGCTGCTTAGCAACAGACACACAATCCGAAACAGACCTTAAAGCTAAATTATTAAAATCACTGATGGGAAGTGGTAGCACAGTGGTTAATGTGTTATCTAAGGTGTGACAGCTAATTGGAAGATCCGGATTCAATTCCAATCACCGCCAAGGTACCATCACTGAGCAGGGCCCTTAACTTCTTGGAATGCTTTTAGTATGTGCAGGTAAGGGTGTAACGAGATCTTCTGACATGACTGTTCTTGCAAGGACTTGAAGAAGATGTCCTTGCGCTGTTAGCATAAAGAAATGTGTGGAAAAAATAAGGGTGTAATAGGTTATGTGGCAACTTGGTTTTCCGATGGAAATAAGAAAGGACTAAAGTTTGGAGACAGTGGAATTGTGGAAGAGACAGGATGCCGAGTCTCTTTAGGAGTGATGAGGGCTGACAGGGTTCAAGGGGTTGAACATGAAGTTAGTGGGTGTGAGTGAAGAGGATGCAGACCTGATGATTCACTACAGTGGTGACCTTTTGAAGAGACGAGAAGAAGAAAGGAAGTCAGACGAGATAAGACAATATGCAAATATGGTCAGATGAACTCTGTACACCTTCTGCTAACACAAGCGCTATGCTATCTATCAGGTGACCCAGTTGCCAAAAAAGCACAGGGTTTTTGATATTTCATTTCAGTTTCAGGCCTCCAGTCAGATGGGGAATCAGATCAGATTTTCACCTCTAAATGCCAAAAGTCAAACGTTAGTGAATAAACAACAGAGAGACGCATGATATCAGCTCAGGGGGACATGAACAGTGCTAAAATTAACTTATCAATGCATCTATAATTATACCCTAATTCAATTGCGTTTTTTGTTCACTTTTCTTTAAACATTCTTCTTTAAAATTACGCATTAATCGCGTACAAACAGCGATAGTAGCTAAACTTTTTGTTTTATCAGGAGACATAGTTCTTGCCCAGAACTCACCATTGTTGCTGAAACAGCCTGTTGCCTGTTTGTAAATGAGGTTTTTTTTTTGCCCTTTGAGTTTTAAGATATTTCTATTTGAATTAAAGTTACATTCTTGATTGCATTTAAACAGATTTTGTGTTATTTTGTTTACTTGTACTATTTGTAATTTTTGTGACATTTTTTCCCAGTCAGTCGGAGCTTATGGCAAAAACATATGCGGAGTTTACATGTTGTTTATTACTGTATATAATTTAACCAAGATAAAGGTGTGGTAATTTAACCCTGATGTGTGACGGTGTGAATTGTCGGGTTTAGTACGGGTTTAATTCTTTCAGATGCTAAAAGGCCAAAAATGCGCCCGGGTTGCAAAAAAAGTTCCGGCGAATCCATCTGGACATTATTCACGAACACAATGTTCCAAACAAGCAAGTTACTTCCTCAGATCCAGCCTAGATTTATACACACCGGTGAAGCTCTGCTGCTTTCTGTGACTGTTTTTTTTATCGGAAATTTTTCTCCTATTTCTGCTCCACTAGAACAGAATAGAACGTGGCTGGCCTCTGGTCTTTTCCTTTTTCAGTGTCACATTGTGAAATGGATCTGTGGGCAGATAACCTCGACCCTCAGATAGCACTAACGGCATAAAGAAGACAGCTTGCATGGATTTTGGACAAAACCCTGCCATGTTTTTGGTCTATGTTCCATGAGCTTTCTGTAAAAACTTCCTGATTCTGTTGAATCTAATGTGAATGCAGGAATTCCTAGAATGTTCTTGGTATCTGGTGTGGAAGACTGATACTGAAGCAAAGTAACCTGTTTAGTATTCACTAGTCCGAGATGTCTTTAGGGTTGTAAATTGTCCAGAACTGGTGTTTAGTAGGAAAGATATTCCCAGCTTTCCTAGGAGAGGTGAGTTATGAGCTGTAGCCAAAAGTTGCCATAGTAAGATTTGTTGTTATTTTTATTGTGTAAACTAACTGCTGCCTGGATTTAGTGTGGTGGTGGTGGTGGTGGTGGTGGTAGTGGTGCTGAGTTTAGGAGTTGCCCTGAAAATACTCGCCGTGGTATGTCAGTGCTACACCATGACCCCAGGTCAGACTTGTGTGTTAATCCTTGTGCGCAAAACTACTCAGTAACAGAACAGGTGTTCTGAATGAATGGATGAGTAAATGAATAAATAAATAAATCCTGTACGCCTTCTTTTCATGTAGCTGAAACTAGAGAAAACCTTTTGTCATTTATGCACCTGTGGCTGAAATTGTACGCCTTTGCGGTTATTTTATTGTCCATTGCTGTTATTCCTATGGAATGTATTCAGTTTCTCTATATTTTACTTCTCAGACACTAAGTGTGTGTAGAAATAGTGTGGTCAATAGTATTTGGACAATTGACTTACACTATTTCAGATTTAGTCTTACTATCCTACTTATTATATCCTCTGCACATCTGGACCATGATATTATTAAAGGGTCTGAAGAGGTCTGGGGTGCAGTGATGATAGTGGTGATGCCAGCCAATGTTAGGTCCGTGAGCAACACCTTAACCCTTCCTACTACAGGGACGCTGTATCATGGCTGACCCTGTGCTTTGATCCCAACCTTCATCTGAGGAAACACATTTCACTGTGCTGTAGAATCAATGAAACCCAGGGCCTTTGTGCACAGTGGTATTGTCATGTTTGAAGTGTGGCCTTTTTTTGTTTCAGTGAAGAGACAGACATTACTTAATCTTTCAGAGAGCTAAGGTGAAAAGGTTGGTGGCAGAATTTAGTTATAGGTGTGTTGATGATGAAGCATGTACATCCATATGGGAAAATACATTTGCTAAAACAGGAAGCTGCATTAGAAGTTGTTCCATCTCCCAAAACATTAATGTTTTATAAGGTTTTGCAAACAGTTTGCTCAGGTATTCCAGGAAATTTGGGATCCACTCATCTGCAGAGTTTAATGACGCCATTATAATTTTTCTATTATGCTCTGGCAAGTTTCTTCACGAGTAGCTGATTATCACTCCAGGCTGTTTTTTCAAGTATGGATGCAAATTGTTAAACTATTGTACTACTGACTATGCCGTTATGAACCTTTCTAAACCTTCACTGCGTTTGACTTAAGCCCGAACCTACACTCTCTAGAGTTTAAATGGTCTTTTGCAACTGTTGCTCGTCAGTCTGTGTTAATATGATCTCCCTGTTGCACTGTAGGATCTCGATGGTGGTCATAATGACACTCTGTATGAAAGTCTACATATTAGGCACATGTTGGAGATTGGAAATGACACTGATAGCATAAATAAAATAAATAAGCATAAATACGGTTTCAAATCTGTCAGCATGAGTCCTTTACGGTTAAGCTGGTTTCACGTTCGGATTTTCAAGCAACTGTTATGTTCATTGCTTTAAGTTGATAACAGGATATCAGTGTGTTTGGCATAAGATTTGATGGATCTGGTAGCCAGAAATATTAAATAAAATATTTTAATGTGTATGCTGTCAAAACTGACAGCCACTGGAGGACAGCATAGCTTAATATGAAGAGCATCATTCTCACATTTAATTACTATAAACCTGTACATTAATTAAGTCTGTGTGTGTCTGTCAAACCGGGATTTGCACAGCTACCAGCCAGGAATATTCTATTTGTTATAATTTATTTTGTAAAGATATTTGTGCCGTTCTTTTGCCCATATTGATTAGGACAGAAGGATAAAATCGGAGAGAGGTGGACTCGGACATGACCTGAGCCAGGAATCGAACCCAAGCCACCGGAGCACAACAGGTTGCGCATGTGGCCATATTATTTTTATTTATTGAATATACGGTAGTGCAGTGGTTAAGGTGTTGTAAGATTGTGAGTTTGTTTCCAGCACCACCATTTCAAAGCCCTTAAGATCAAGTTACTCAGTTGTATAAATGCCAAAAGCTATAAATGTAGCAGAAAGTCCTTGTTGTGGGTGGATGTTCTCTAGGACCTATTGTGCAAATGTTTACACACAGTTCCAGGCCATGCTCTGGTGTCCATGCGTCTTTCTGCTACCGTCTCTGGCCTCTCTTCTGCTACTGTTCTGCTACAGACGGATGTTTAGCCTCTCTTCTTCCCAATGAGGTTTTGCTTTCTTGAAACCTTGCATTTACACTGTGGTGGCTATTGGCAGTTCTTACAACATTCTACCATAATTTTAGCTTCCATCAATAGTTTCCCTGGATCAAAATCCAATGGTGAGCATATGTAGCAGATTTTGCCATTCCACTGACCCCAGGATCAGTCTGGGTTTTTTATATCCCAGTTCATAAGGACTGCCTTGTTGGAGCAGTCTGCTTGACGTCAATGCCACTAATCTGCAGCCCCCAAAAAGCCTGGCACTAATGATCTATAACGCAGCCAGTAACCCAGCTACTCTACATCAGGAATTTTACAGAGATTTCAGAGCAGCAGAACTGCCCTAGAGTCAGTTAGTCGAGACTACTGTGCAGGCAAATCTTATGACCGAGACAGCGGGTTGCCAGAAAAACAAGCTCATTTAGTGCTTTTCATTATTCACCTACAGCTCTGTACTGTAAAGCTCTATATACACACTGTGATAAAAGGGGATGAGTTTACCTCCTCTAAAGCCATTTCAATTAGATTCTAATAGCCTATAATTGGCGGCCAAAATGATTTTTTTTCACCTGCTATCATTTGCTGAAGTGTATCAGCAGGAAATATCAGGAAGAAAGTTCCACACAGAGGTCCAATCATCATCCAGAATAATGTGTAGAAATAGCATATTGAAAGAGACTAAACTTGTGGCAAAACCTTCTTTAAAGACAAAGGACGGTCACATCAAATTGATTTAATGTAATTAATTGCTAAAGTAAGTCATACTATTACATTATTTTTGACAGTAACATCATTTTACAGCAATTTTACACAATTGCCTAAAACTTTTAACTATACTGTAGTGTACTTCATTCATTCATTCATTCATTCATTCATTCATTCATTCATTCATTCATTCAACTTGTAACTCGCTTATTCTCTAACTCAGGGTCATGGGGGTCTGCTGGAGCCTATCCCAGCCCACATAGGACGTTAGGTAGGGATACACCCTGGACAGGTTGTCAGTCCATCTCAGGTCCACGCATAAACTAACAACCACTCACACTCATGCCTATGGGCAGTTGACAGTTACAGTTTGGCATTTGGCGGACGCTCTTATCTTTTTTTTTTTTTTTTTTTTTTTTACAACTGAGCAATTGTGGATTAAGGGCCTTGCTCAAAGCCACCCGTGATCGCTTGGTGGAGGTGGGAATCCCCCACTTGGACTTTCCCACTTGGACTCACTAATCAACCTAATGTTATCGGCTTCCCCGAAATAACTCCACACAAGTGCGGGGAGAACATGCAAACTCTGCACAGAAAGACCCCTCACCCGAGAATCGAACCTGGGACCTTCTTGTTGTGAGGCGAGTGATGTTTCATGTAATATAATTTCAATGCAGAAATCAATCACAGTTTAAATTTGCATTCTGCGGTCTGATCTGTGTTGATTAGATTGATGCCCTGGATGTCTTGAGAAATTTGAGTCATGTGCGTTTGCCTTAAGATGTGTGCCTTGGTTTACATGGTATAGGTTTTGTTGGAAATAGTTTAGCCCTGAAATGTGTTGGGTGGCTCCTCTTGTATAACCATGCAGTAGACCTGGGCAGTTTGCCATCCCCTGAAAAAGCCACATTGTACTGGAACAATCTTTTAATCATTTCAGTCATTATTCTCATCCCTCATTATGTCATTATATGTTTTGTCCGTTCCCTGGTCGTCTGGCAAGCAAGGTACTATGGCATACTCCACCTCCAAAAAGAGAAAAATTATTTTGTGTGTATTTAAGGATGTGCCAGTCTCGCTCACAGTTTCCATAGATTTGAGATATTAGAGCTAATGCCGACATCCTCTTAGTCACAATCTACTCACTGCAGTTGCTAAGTTATGGGAAGCAACAGAGACATGTTAGTGGCAGGATTTGTGTGTAAACCTGTGTAGTGTCGGTCAACATAACCTTTCCATGACATCAAATATAGTGAGTTCATGCTTTCATGCTGGTGTCAACACAATTATTAGTCAGTATCAGAACAGTACTAAAAACCTACTGGGATGAAGAGCTCTGGCGTGCGAATTATAAACAGGGTACACAAGACAAGACAGAGATGGAAAGGGTTGGAAAAGCTTTATTATGACACCAGACAAAGGAAATATGAAAGAACATTATGCTAACATTATCTGACATGCTTATAATCTGGGCTCCTGTATACAAGCTAACAAAGGTTATTCAATAGGCTGTACATCATGTATTTATAGTTAGAGTACACGGTATGGGCCGTTAGGCAGGGTACCCGGTATGGGCCGTTAGGCAGGGTACCCGGTATGGGCCGTTAGGCAGGGTACCCGGTATGGGCCGTTAGGCAGGGTACCCGGTATGGGCCGTTAGACAGGGTACACGGTATGGGCCGTTAGGCAGAATATTCAATACTTCTACACTATAACACTAACAACTCTACATCTGGTCACGGTTATGGTAGCTCAATGGCTCCATAGATATATAGTCTCCTGGGAATGCTTTAGCTGCAACTGGGAATTCTCCTTGGATAGAACACAATCATGCTTCATGGAAGTGGAAGGACACTGTAGATCAGTAACCTGAGCCTAGCATTGACCCAAGGATCCTGAAATTGTGAGGCAGCTGCTACCCCAGTATCATTATCATTATTAGAATTGTTGCACTCATACATCAGCTTACAACGCTCACATTATTAGCATGAAATCAAATTCCGATAGATAATCCTTCCAAGAGAAGTTGTAAGTAATGGGAAGTAGACCAGGAAGCACAGCAGGCTCTCTTGCTTGCTGGTGTCCAGCATGAGTTCATATAGCAATTAAAATTGGCCTGAGCTTTCATATTGTATCGGATGTGGGCAGCTGTCTCAACAGCTGAACCAACATGATATTAAAAGGTTTTTAATACAATACACTTATGCAGTCTATTCTTTTTAAACCAGTCTTTAGATTTTGTGCTAGTTCATGTTTTTATTGATTTCTTTTAACTAAACTGACATATTGGTTAGATAGGGGCAGACTTTCTTTTGTTCCCGGCTCCCGAGAACATGTGCTGCGCTGGTTTTGCAAGGTTTTATGTTTGGCCTAAGCTTTGTCAAGCTTGCGCTCTTTTCTCGGGCCTTTGCCTGAACAAGCCCCTCCTGCTGTGATTAATTGCTGGCAGGCATGGCCGAGGGGCTCTTACGTCAATAAATACTCATCGAGGCAACTCCCCAGCTTCAAACATAAACACAGAGACAGGCTGTGCTGCGACTGAAGCCAGGCCAGAGCTAGTTAGGGCTCCAAAGGCCCTCAGATCTCCACATCACCGTTTATTTAATACCCAGATTTTATTAGAGGAGATCTGGCCACGGATCTCTCTGGCCTGGTTAATCTACTATGAATCAAGGCTTGGTCTTTATGTGATCTGGACAAGTATTTAAGCTTATGTTGGACTTACACAAATGCCAATCCATTTCACCCAGGGTCAGCGTTTTATATTTATATATCTGTTTTCTTTTACTCGCACTTTGTTTGATTAAACCTCACAGTGGGCTTTCTTTTTTTTCACTGCCCCTTGGAACACACCGCATCTCAGAGTGTTTACTTCTGTAAAGCCTTAACAAGGAAAGCCAAGCCTAATGTACGTAAGAACGAGGACTTGGGATGAACAGGAGTACAAGGCCTCATTCAGTGTACCCCAAATACACCCCTCACGCTAGTTGGGGTAGCAGATGGTTTTTAATAATTCATGAAAGGTTTGTCGGTAGCCGTTACATTTATCTTGGAGGCTATTAGATTTCAGGGGTAAGAAACTGACCTACAATTTTTAGCGAGGTCGCTCCTTGTGAAAATTTGCTCTGCGATTAGATTTTTTTTTTTTTTTAAATGCAGTACTGCAGCTACAAGAAATGAGATTTAACACCTTGATTAATCACTTTGGTTAGTTGTTGCGGTTATTTATTCTGTTTTAGTAGAAGTGTAAGATAAGCTGCTGACATGCATAAAGTAACAAGTTTTTATGTAAAGTATGTAATGCATCAATTTGAATATAAAGCTACATTTGCAAACAGCATTTGCTTTCCTGGTGAGTCTCAGCAATGTGTTTGGGATGAAGTGGGAAGTTTAACACTGCAATTCGTTTTATAGCAATGTGACTTAAATAAATGAACTGAAATCCCTATTCTCTCTCTCTCTCTCTCTCTCTCTCTCTCTCTCTCTCTCTCTCTCTCTCTCCATTATAGTTGAGAGGAACTTGTATACCTGCAAAGATTTCCAAACTTTTGACATGTGAATATAAAGCTCAGGTTTTACACGAATTGATACATCAAACGTCAGAGTAGGGAACATGGTGGCGGTCTTGATCTCGTACTCGGGTTTAAGTAATGAGCAGGTACAAGAAATTTCTCTGGTGGTCAGAATAACATTCAGCCCAGAGTAAAGAAGAAAAAAGGATTTACCCAGGTTCCTGTTCTTGGCTGAATGGACTCGAACCAGACTGCATCCGATCTTCTATTTTAAGATGGACATCGCAATGTGTGCATCTGTAATACTTACACTGCAGGATGAGCATCGTAAAGTCGGGACCACCGTTCAGTAGGAGATTTGCGTATTAATTACCCAGTTTAATAATGGTTCATTGCTGCTACTAGAAACGATCACTTTTATAGCTTTAATAGCCATTCATTTTACTATAATCTGTAAGGTGACGACTATGTAGTTTTTACTTTGATTATTTATATTCTGTATGTGAATAATTGTTTATAATATAATTTATATAGATCCACTCCCTTACAAAAATCACCCCAGTCATTTTACAGTAGCAACTTTTTCAGATAGAGCTATAACATCTTTTATTTGTGTTAGTCATTTTCATGGTACAGGTTCCTCTCCCAAGCTAATGAGCTACTTAACTCTTAGAGACTCGACTCTCTCTCTAACACACACACACTTAACGGTTCATCTCTGCACTCGTATGTCCATTGTTGCCACACTTCACTTTCACTGTTACTAAATTACCATCTCATTCTTCCTGCCTGTCCACTGCTGCATACCTTACTGTTATGTACTCCAAAGAGAAATGGCAGCACAGTGGTTAAGGAGTTACACTTACTTCTAATTGAAAACCCTGCGCTTAAGTGGGTTTTCTCCAGGTACTCCAGTTTAATTGGTATTTCTAAATGGTCCATAGGAGTGTGTATATACACCTAATTTTGACCCCATGACCCTGAGTTGGGGGCTAAGCAGATTAGTATCATTTGACTCCCGTCGTTGACTGTTTGCAAATGTTGGAGCGACCAAGTTAAAAACCCTGTTTTCTATACAGGTGTGACTGAGCTAGCAGACACTGTTGCCAGATAGAGTTGATAGTTTACCCCAAAAACTGTCCATTCATTAAACTTGAAAGAAACAGACATCCCATTTTATTTCTGTTTTCCATCCGTTTTAGTAATTAGTCTAACTGATCCAAAACTCACACACATTTTGTACACCTACCCAACCACCCAATTTGGCAACTTTGTTGGTTGATTTCGAATTCTGAAATGAATATGCATTTATCCTATCTCTGTTGTGCACTGAGCGAGCTGTGATTAAGAAATAAACCGGCAGTCAATATGGGGGTTAGAAATTGTGATTTATTGCACAGCTCAAGTCTTTGTGACTGGAGGAATCTTACTGTCTAATTACTGTTTACCCAGCAATACATATACATGTAATATCACATGTAGATTATTTGAGGTAGACCATCACAGTAGATTATATAAGGTAGACCATCACAGTAGATTATATAAGGTAGACCATCACAGTAGATTATATAA
>JAOTRA010000036.1:9463040-9473571 GCA_026260255.1 Pseudolaguvia tuberculata | reverse complement strand
GTGTGTGTGTGTGTGTGTGTGTGTGTGTGTGTGTGTGTGTGTGTGTGTGTGTGTGTGTGTGTGTGTGTGTTAAATACCTGCGCATTAAGTGATCCGTATTACTGCTTCCATCTATCTTTTCGATAGAATCCTTTTCCTCTATCCTGTCCTCATGACATAAAGGTTAAGTGAATTAATTGTTCCTCTTACAAAGGTTAAATCAGATGGCTGTTGCAGTGCTGGGGTAAGTGTACCAGGCTTAGTGGTGTGTGTGTGTGTCATCAGTGTATGGGCTGTGTGTGTGTGTCATCAGTGTATGGGCTGTAGGCCAAGGTAAAGCACAGTTTTATCACTTTGAAGTGTAGCCAGAACTCTGTAGGTGAATCGTCATTAGTGAAATGGAGGAAACCACTTTACACAGACATTCACACAGTACATTCTACTGCTCCCCTTCTTTCTCATCCATCTCTTATCTCTTTCCTCTTTTTTTGAACAGGGGATTCTGTTATTTTAACTCTGTGGCCATCGCAGCTAAACTCCTCCAACAACGACTGAATGTCAGCAAGATTCTGATAGTGGACTGGGTGAGTGTTATTGACGAAACGTTGGATCACTTACATTGGCTGTGATATCTGATTTACAGACGTGTCAACTGAACAGTCATAGAACACACAAAATGATGAGTATGTCCAAAACCTTAATGTGATGCAGTCCAAGAAAAGTTACTGGGTGGATCTCTTAATGCTGTGAAACATCTAATGCTGCACTTTAAGTTGTTTATTTATTGATTGATCATAAATATCAGGCTGCTGTCGTCTGAAGTACTAAGGTGAATTAGCCAGAATATCAATAGACTGTCCATTCAAGGACTCGCGTTACAAAAACATAAAGACCAAATGTAAGTCGATCTGGATAAGAGCATCTGCCAAAATGCCAAACTGTAACTGTAATATTTGGCTCATTATAGTCCATATAGTCCAAATTAACTGACCATCTTAAATTATTTAAATATAATTTCTCTAATTCCAGGTTGTAATCTAATGTTAATCCAGGATTGTTCCAAAGTCAATAAATTGCCACTTTCAGCCAATCAGATATATTTCAGGTCAAGTTTCTCAATGTTTGTGGACAAAAACAAATTAAAAAATACAAATAAATGGAGACGGGTTTGATTGACAAATAAATGGAGAAGGGTTTGATTGACAAATAAATGGAGACGGGTTTGATTGACAAATAAATGGAGACGGGTTTGATTGACAATTGGCTGATAGAAATGTTGGCTCAGGATTAAGAAAGGATATTTTCGATTATTTTAAAATATGTAACTGTAAATATATGCAAAAAAAATTACAAACTGCTATTTAAACATCAGTTTAAGAAAAATAAATGTAACTCTACTTCTTATGAAAACCTGATGGGATAACCCCCCCCCCCAAAACAACCAAAAAAAACCTGTTTCATCAGCTTAAAGCCACGTTCTGTTTATCAAACTCTGAAACTGTTCCATATCGACACTGACAGTTTGGTATATGAATCTAGTTTTGTAGCTTTTTAGTGACCGGATTTGAGTCGCAGATCTACAGCTGTCTTGTTGACCAGATTTGACTGAGATCATTAAGATCCTAGATGCCTTTGTAATGCCGTTCATTTCCTCTGGTCTGGTCACGCAGTACACAATGGATCAAAAGACACAGGATGAAACCCAAAGCTGTTAAACATTACAAAGCTCGGCTCAAAAATAGAATGTTTTGATATTTTATATTATGAAAACCGTGTCCCACAATGTCTTTTCCAGCATAGCATCTGAGTCCTACATTACATAAATGACTGTTTGTCCATACGCTTAGACACCCTGCACCGATATATATATACCAGCCGTCTTTATTTAGTATTTATATTAACAGGAGCCCAAACTAAATAATAACACACTAACTCTCTTCTTTTAGGATGTTCACCATGGCAACGGCACCCAGCAGGCTTTCTACAGTGACCCCAATGTGCTGTATCTGTCCATGCATCGCTATGACGACGGAAACTTCTTTCCTGGCAGTGGTGCTCCCGATGAGGTCAGAACCACAGACACAGCTGAGACACAGACTCATCATGTCTCACAAAACCGAGCAAAGAAGAATAACACTTCCCTTTTCCTACACACACACACACACACACAAAATCAACAATACACAATATTTCTTGGAATAGAAATATTATGATTAACATGAAACAGATGAATCCAGTTGGTTACTTTGTGCCACTTGTGTGGGTTTTTTGGGGTTTCTTTGCAGTCACTCTCATTCACTGCAACATTTATTTATTCAGGCATCCTCAGGAACAACTTTATCCTGGTTAAGATCAGACAGATACCTTTGACTTTAAACCAGACCCTAGATTAGATCTGACACTTGAACATTTCAGAGCTCTAGAAAAGTCTAACCTAAAGCAGAAACAGGAAACAGCTCTCAATCTAGAGCTTAGAAACTGTTACGGGCCCAAAGTGACTGTGTTCCTGGAAATGTTCCTGCTCTTTCAGTTTTGTTGTAAATGTAAATGAATAAAGAAATACCACCATTTAAAACCAAACCTACACAACATAATTGCACAATAGTTCCAAAAATGTTGTTGTCAACTGACCATCAGATCCATATGTGGTTCCTCTCAAAACTGTTGCAATTATAGAAGCCCACAGTCTAGAATGTTTGTTGTAGGTTGTACAACCCCAGACCTCCTTACCTGACATTAGTGTCTGATCTCACTAATACTGTTGGAGCTGAATGAAGAGATCTCACAGTCAAGCACATTAGACTGGAAGGTCTTACTAGAAAACTGGAGCTTCATCCAATAGTAAAACTGGGAATCAATCTGGAAGAAGATGATTAAAAACACATGTGAATCAGATGGTCAGGTGATCAAAATATTTATCAATATAATGTATTTTATATTATTTTGTTTTATTGGTTATGGCCTTTTTAAAATAGTTTATAAACCGCTTTAATATTATCATAAAATTTGATACATTTTTGTTTCAGTTTTTGCTTTATTTTGTGTATTTTCTAATTGATTTTATAAGCAAATTCCTACAGTATTAATGTCTTAAGCTTATGTCTCTCTCTCGCTCTCCCTTCCTTCCCCCCTCCCTCCCACCCTCCCTCCCTGTGTGTGTGTGCCTCCCTCCCTCCCTCTCTGTGTGTGTGTGTGTGCGTGTGTGTGCGCGGCAGGTGGGCTCGGGGCCTGGTGTGGGTTTTAATGTAAACATGGCCTTCACAGGCGGTCTGGATCCTCCCATGGGAGACGTGGAATATCTGGCTGCCTTCAGGTAACCGCAAGCATTTTTTAAATTGTAATTTTTTTGTTTTATATTTTAAAATTAGTTTTGGTTTTCCTCTTTCTTTCATTTTTCTTTTCCTTTTTTTATATCTGTATTATATTATAGTCTGCGGTCTGAAAACTGAAAGAAAATTTATTTAAAGATATTTTTTGCCTTCAGTGATAGGATAGAGGGTTGAAATGGGAAGGGAGGGAGAGACCGGGACGGACCTGAACCAGAATCGAACCCGGGTCGCCATACACAGACACTAGCATCTGCCCCTGTTGCTAGTGCAGTACAGTAGGTTTTACCTCAAATGAGTTAAAGATGCAATTTGTTTCCTCTTAAACATGAGTTTAGTAATCTGTCTCATACATTTTACTCTTAATTAAAGCCACCGCACCCACAACCCTGTTTAGACCCCTGAGTTGAATTGCCCACAAGACAGTATGCAAGGTAATGTAGACGAAATGTTACACTCCTGCTTGTAAATAAAGGTAAACATTTTACTGCACGGATTCCATCCCGAGAAAGCAGCTTAAAACCCTGTGCGGTTTCCTACAACGTTCATACGGGTTTTCAGCATTTAAGAGAAATTTGGAGAAGAAAGCTTCCAAAACAATGTCTTGTAACAATTTATTTAAGCACCGCCCCTCTTTTGCCCACTTTCTTTTATCTGTGTACGGGGGCTGATGTGGGTCTTTGAGGGTGTGCCAGTAGGTCTGAGCCCCATTAGCGCCGGTGTCTGGGACTATTAATAACCCTCTCCTGCAGAATACCATCACCCGGCCTATTTCAGGCCTCCTGCTTTAAAGAGGTCAATCTCCATTGTATACGCTCGGTCTGATCCTGCAGGTAGATAAACAGCGTGACGAATAGCCTACAGAATGTCTGCGATGAATCTGGATGATCTGTGCTCATCAATTTCTACACATACCTTTCACTCTTTGGTCCTACCTTCAAGACATTCAGGCACTGTAAATCTTCCCCACAGCGCATCACTGATAAACAGCACAGTTCTGGTCCCGCGTAAGATCCGCACGCAGGGTCTAAGTAATGCCAGCTGCTGTACACACATTGCATCACCCGGTGATTTCTTCACCGAAACCAGACATGTAGCTTCCTACAACACACTTATTCCATTGAATGGTTCCGCACACACGTCATATCCAGCCCTGCTCACTCGCTTTCACTTGCAGAAATACTTTGACTGGTGTTTCACATATCAGATCCCGATAAGCTTTTTATCAACTTATTTTCTTTCTGGCTCAATTATTTGTCACACAAATGAAAGCATGCAAAAGCATGAACACACTAATGCTGTACTTCATCAAAACTCATCTAAAGTAGCCTTTTAGACTTTAGTCCTGATACCTCTTCCTCCTGGACTTTTGACATGGTCAAGCTTTCAGGACAGACAGGTTTGTTGTCTGTTTGTCAAGAACATAAGATAAATATTGTAAAATAATACATTAAAATCTACAGTTCAAATGAATAATCGGGTTTGACGGGATTTGCTCTTGACTTAGGATTTTTATATTCGATATGGTTTTTTACGTATTGGATCCACCGATATGTACTCTGTAATTTGTAAGCAACACTGTCATTATAGCAAAGACTAAAAGAACATTACAGCCTAGACTGTTTTTAGAATTTTGAATGTGGAAGTAAGTTTTGTTGTTTACTTTGCGAGAAGAAATAAAACTGTAGGTTTTATAAATAAATAGCAACTGTGGTGAATGTAATTGCGTCCATAATAGAAGTCTAACAATAAATAAATACCACATATCCATCATCAGACACATAAATCCAAATAATGGGTACCTGTAACAGGAAATATCTTGTTTATAGATATGTAGACGATAATCATTTGGAAAAATTACAAATACTCTAAAATTGAAAATCATCATCATCATCATCAAAAATTTGAGCAGTTTCTTTCAAAGGATGAACCCCCCTCAAATTTTTTTGAATCGCCAGTAAATTCTTGACCACCCACTTTTTCTTGCCTTCTTGCAAAATATTGCGTAGGGTACCACATGTCCTACTGAAGTCTGGAGGTAAAGTAGACCTCCACACCAAAGAGCTGAAGTACGCAGCTGACAAATGATATTTGGAACACGCAGCATTGCTCTGTAATCCTAAGGAAATACTGCATGCTGTTGGCCGAGGAATATGAGGGATAACGTGTTGAAGTGCGAGTCAGATTTAGTCACAGGAACCCCAGTCTGCTGGAGCAGCAGTGTGGTACTGTGGTGTATGACCTCAGATGTACACTTTGCTAAGCTGCTGGATGATTCAGCTCAAGTCTTTTCTGCCAGCCGCCACTTTAAACCTGGCTCTCCGCCCCGTACAGTCAGACCATTCATGCTGATCATGGTACCCGCAGCACTGCTTGCAGCTTGGCTTGTTTTGCTCTTTGTCTTTTACTGTTTCTTTCTTTTTAAACGGTACAATTGGACAAATGAAAAAATCATTAGCTTAGGCAAGAAGTGACTACCCTAGCGATATGTTACAGTTTCAGTTTGGCATTTGGCTCTTATCCAGAGCCATGTACATTTGGTCTCTGAGCAATTGTGGGTTAAGGGCTTTGCTCAAGGACCCACAGTGGTTTCTTGGTGGAGGTGGGATTCGAACCCTGGTCTTTCTGGTATTAGCCACTAGGTGGTGTTAACCACTAGGCTACCACCGCCCAAATATGTATGGATCCGTTATTGGACATCCGTTCCAGAATAACTGCCCTTTTTCTGGGTAAAAATAGTACACATTCAGCCATATCACTGAGTGAGGCAACCTGGGTTTCTGTCAGTGTTCTAATTCATCCCAATGCTGGTTGGTGGAGATAGGGGGCGGGACAGATTTTTTTTACTCCAAAACCACGCCTAGCAGAAAAACCATACATTATATCCACAAACAATCACAAACAGCAGAAACTCCTGGAAGGACTGGGTCTGCCGATGCACATGACTTTAATTTTCATTAGAACTTAATGCAATTTGTTTTAAGTTAATAACAGCTAAAACGTCACTTGGTTCTATAGAAGCTCAAGTCACTTGGTTCTGTAGAAGGGAAGTAGTTTTGCAACAGAACAGTGGAAAAGATTGGGGGTGGGTGTGGTCCTGTAGGCCATATAGCATATAACATGATTTTGAGTTTTTACATGTTAAATTTATACTAATTAACATATTGGTAGCGAATCATCCCGTGTGTTACCGTACGTGTACCATTCGATTTAGCTGACCCAGTCCAACCAGGAGTTCCTGCTCTTTGTGATTGTTTGTAGATATAATGTATGGTTTTTCTGCTAAAAACGCAGAAAAATAGTTAGTGAAACTACACGTAACTATGACGACTTTACTTTTCGTCACACAGGAATCATGGAGCACTTTGGATGCGTTTTTGATAAAGTTACGAGCAAAAGCTTGGCTCATATCAGCCAAAACATCTGCGATCATTTTAAAAAGTCTTCTTCCAAATATAACAAGAAATTGATAGATTTTGTGTTTATATATCTGATTAGAAATTGCTAAATTATGGAATCACTGACAAGTGAATCTGTCGAAGTATTCCTGTTTGGCACTCTGGACTAGTTTCCTGATATTCTTGTTGAGAAAAGCTCTGGTTAAATGTCAATAATTATAAATTGTGAATGTCATTGTTGGCTGTAGGCCATAGTTGGACTTCCACAGTTATTAGGAGTTATTAGGATGGGGGCACCTGTTAAAATGTGGAAACTGTCGCCATGGTGTGTAATAACTTTCTGTAGACTGTGATCAGATGTATTTTGGGACAAGAATGCTTTTAAACATCACTTCCCAGTGTGGAACAATACAGGCAACAAGAAATCTACACTAACTTCAATAATTTGTCTGTTGATGCTAATTAAACAAAATCAGCATTTGTAAGTCAAAACCTCCCAACCTGTTAGAAATAAAAGACAAGTACGTGCATCCAGCATAAGGCATTTTATTTTATTCAGAATGTTTTTCTGTCACATGTTTAAAATATATCCGATCACAGGGGGTAGCCTAGTGGTTAAGGTGTTGGACTAATATCAGGAAGACCGGGGTTTGATTTCCACTTCCACCGAGCAACCACTGTAGGCCCTTGATCAAGGCCCTTTACCCACAATTGCTCAGCTGTAAAAAAAAAAAATAATAATAATAAAAAAAATTTAAAAAAGAGCCCAAATGTAAGTCGCTCTGGATAAGAGCGTCTGCCAAATGCCAAACTGTAACTATGCCCATTGACCCCATAAACCTGCTTACATCTTTCAAATCTTTATGATGTCTGCATTTACACGACAATGTAGATCCACTAACCAGAAAAATGTAATATATATAATAATATGTAATATATATATATTAGTATTAGTAGACCCGTTGAAGTTGTACCCCTGCCTCTCCCCCTATGTGAGCTGGGAATGGAATAAGCGTGAAAGAAGACGAATGAATGAATAATCTATTTAAAAGTCTGCGTAATAATAAGTACCATTTTTCCTCTGGACTGATACAGCATTGATTGCTGTGTGTGAGTCGTTTGTGTTTCCCTGTGTTGACGTCATGTAACACTCAGTGATGTGTGATCCGCATTAACTGGTGAAAATCTGATCATTCTGTTTACATGGCAGACACTAATGCGCAAATCAGATTCATGTACAATTTGTTTCGACGCATGGGTAAGACCTGAAACCGATCTAAAAATATTGGACCCGTGCTTATTTTTATTATTGCTTACACAATTGGGGGTCATATCTAGTCTGTGCCATGGAGGAAAGAAATTTGAATTGGGGCACTTTGGTACAGGCAGTGTAAATGCTCTGCTTTATAAGCTCTGCAGCCCTGACCAGGATGAATCAGTTTACCTACAATTTTAGAAATTAAAAGTGCTTATGTACTCCATCCACCACATGAAGGACCTGGCAATTAAACAATGTATTAAATCCACATTGGGCGGTTTTTAAGGTTCCAGCCAGTTTGAGGAACCATCTCCTTGCCAAACACATAATTGCGTTCCCTCTCTACTCTTCTCCTCCTTCTTTTTCTTCCTACTTCTCTCGACTGAGCCTCTCACATCATTCACATTGCATCTTTCCCTTAACATTGGAGACAGAGAGCAGAACAGTCCATAGATCTTTTTTGTCTCTCTTTTCTTTCTCTTCTCTCTGTCCACCATCAGCTTTTAATTCATCTCTCAGTCTCTTTCTCTTTGCTGGGTAAATAATGCGCCACTGCTCTAATGGTAAAGTTGGAGCGGAAAAATCTGTATTTTACCAAACGGATGAGAGGAACAGATAAATAAAGACTGCTTTGGTGTAAACAACCTTTTTTTTTTTCCTCCCTCCCACTGACTCCCTTTCCCTACATTTCCTAATTTCCCTCTCCGCTGCCCTTTGTCGACCGTGTGAGACAATGTGTGCCTTGCGGGCAGCACCTTCTTATTTAGCTACACTCAATGCCACGTTGCATTTACAGGGGATCAAGCCTGCGATGAAGAAAGAGGGAGAAAAAAGATAAGAAAATTGGCTCTAATGAAACCCAGAAGTCGATGCATTCTTGCCATGAACTTGGAAAAGGAGAGGAGAATTGAAGTTAATTCAAACCAGCTCTCCGCAATGCCAGATGACAAGGCTTTGAAGTGTTTTCCCCCTCTTTTTTTTCCTTTAAGGTTTCTCTTGACTTTTTTTGTATAGGGGAAAAGATTGGAAAAGCCTTTGAGTCTGACAGATAGCCCTCGGTAGAATTAACCCTTTGTTGATCCTGGTGGTTTTACAAGTGGGCCCCAGTGTTCTCCTAACTACTACTGACCTCCTTCGTTTTAGAGAATTAGACCGCATTGTAAAGATGAATCTCTTTTTGACGTCATGCGGTTCCTTGTTATGCTTCCGCTTCTTGCAATTTGTCTTAGTGTTTTTTGCAGGAGAATCTACCAAGGCCTTTGCTGATTAGTGTGTATAAATCTTCGCCAGCCAGCTCAAATGGTCCCGTGTCTTCTGCAGTGGATCAGCTGCTGTTTTGGTCTTCCATTGCAAGCATTTTCTTCTTCAAAACCTTTAATGATGATCAGAGGTGATTTCAGAATATTTATGTTTGGTGGAGCGGATGCGGCTTAATGAGGAGGACCTTGGCATGTTTCTTGACAATGCCATGTGAGGAAGAGGACCTTCAATTCCAAAATGCATGCGTTTGATATAGCCTCAATTTGGTTTATTTACAAATTGGCCTGATCTGTTTTTAGTGTAGCACCATCATATCCTTTAGATAAAAAATTCCTTGTGTTGTCCTCCAAAGAATAGTTTCTGCCAGTCTCTGTTCCGGCTGTGTTCACTACAATCCTCTGGCTTTTTCAAAAGAAATGACTCTATCCGTTAAAAGTGTTTAGACACGCTGTTCTATCCTCCAATGTTTTTTTAGACTCTGCTTTAGGAAGCATTGTCTAGCATTAACATCCATAAATATCTAGAAACCATCATCATTTTCTAAATCATCATTTCCCATATGCTTTCAGGACTCTCTGGCTCTTAACCCAAATAAGTTGATCATTAATAAATAATGATGTTTTTATCAACCAGGTTTTCAAAATAGGATGGAAAATAAGGAAATGCAGGAATCTGATTAACAAGTTGGTATTCGATGTTTATTTTAGGCTTCGTAAAACGATAAAAGGACAGACTCTTTGTTTTGTTTGATTTAAGAGAAACTGAGGAACATATTCACATGAATTTTAGGTTTAAGTGTTGTTTTATGGCCAAGATGGGGTACCGTCATCTTTAAAGTCAAGTGCTTTGAGGTTTTGCTGGGAACGAGAGGAAAGCCCATATGCTGTAATAGCATGCATCTTTGGCCCTGGGAAAGCCACTGAGAGTAGTACAGTCTGTTCTTTTAGCACTGCTGTCAAGGTACCAGCCTGCAATAACCACTAAACACAGTGGGATACTGACAGTTGCCATTAATTCTGGTTCAGAAATGAGCTGGAAATTGTTCCTTTTTTTTTTTTTTTTTTCCCCCTGGTTCACACTTTCCTTTATTGAAACATATTCTGTCGAGTCTTTCAGCCTGAAGTCATAATACAGTAACTCTAATCATGAAAAATCCAATATAGTACTAGAGTTCTAAGTTCTTATCTTCTTCTTCTCCTTTCGCTGCTCCCGTTAGTGGTCGCCACAGCGGATCACACTACCCTGTCCGCTACATCTGCCTCTTTCACCCCAACTACCTGCATATCTTCTCTCACCACATCCATAAACCT
>JAOTRA010000036.1:9418079-9431827 GCA_026260255.1 Pseudolaguvia tuberculata | reverse complement strand
AATAATAATAATAATAATAATAATAATAATAATAATAATAATAATAATAATAATAATAATAATAATAATATTAATAAGAAAAAGAAGAAGAAGATTCTGCGATGGACTGGCAACCCCTGCCTCTCGCCCTGTGTGAGCTGAAATAGGCTCCAGTAGACCACCGTGACCCCGAATTAGAGAATAAGTGTAAGAAGATGAATTATTTAAATAATAATAATAATAATAATAATAATAATAATAATAATAATAATAATAATAATAACAATAACAATAATAACGAGAATAACCAAACACTTTAATGATTGTTAATATTACTTGCGGTAATTTTGCTCTTTCGTGTTTAACAATTGTTTAATTGCTTTGTACAATTTCTACCAGTTGAGATTATTATTATTATTATTATTATTATTATTATTATTATTATTATTATTATTATTATTGTTGTTGTTGTTTAATGTCAAAGTTTAAAAGAAGTCATAAATATAAAGTAGCACAACACTTCTTTCTCAATTATGACGTCAGGTCATGTGTGACGTCAGGTGCACCTTGCACGGCGCACGTGTCTTGTCCGATTTATTGTATTCTGCACTTGAGCACCAAATTTGTCTTAATCGAAGTGAGCAAAGTGTTAATACTTATTTTCTAAGAAAAACGTAAAATGAAGAATTTCTTTCATTAGTCTTACACTGTATGTAATGTTTTTAATTAATTATTTACCCATGTAAAATATATAAGGTCCATTTCTGATCTCTGAAACATCTTATATAACTGGTAGAACATCACTAAGTTTTCTCTACAAATGTAGTAGTGCATATTCTAACCAGGTTAAATTATGAGAATGTCCTGTACATTTCATTTATATGTATTTTCTATTAAGCAGTATTTAACCAAAAATATTTGCAAAGTTTTATTTTATCTTCAAATCTGTGATCATGTCATTCATTCTGTAATCGTAATTTTAAACTAAGAGATTGGCTGGATAAGAAGCTTGTAATCTGTTAATCAAGGAGAAGAAGAAGATATTTGTCTTAACACACATCTTATCCTATATTTCCTGATCCAAATATTATCCAAAATACCAGAACTTCCTCCATCTGTGTGATGATCCATTCATTTTCCCTTTTTTGTTTCCTAAATTAGAATAAAAAGGCCTATGGTCAAGGTGTGCTTTCTGGTATGGTCCTTAGGAAAAAATTTTGCAACTCTGATGAAAGTCTGCCTTTTGTTTTTCAGAAAAAAAGGAAAAAAAGTCCAGGCTTTCACAATACCCCAACCACATGTCCAAAGCAGCCTGTTGTGCTGAACTTTTGGCAAAGTCTCACAAGTTCTGCCGCTTCATTGTGGAGTCTGGACTGTCTCCTTGTACAAGACAATAATAATGTATGTCAGATTTCTTTTACCAGCGTCCAGTACTTTAGAAGAGGCTGTTGGATGTTTTATATACTGTTTGAAGCGTGGTCAGTTTTGTTAGGTTTGAAATGGTAAAATGCATCTTTTTTTAATTTTTGCATTCAATTATGTGCATGTAATGCACATGCAAATTGAGTCCAGGTCCCCAAACCAGTCAAATGGATTTCACAGTTTATACCAGGATCTAAGATTAACAGATATCAGAGCATTAAGGTCAAATTCACCAAAAGAAATCATCTTTAAAGTCACACTTGCTTTACTGTTGCTCTGCAGAAATCTTTGTGTGATGCTGTTGGGAAAACCAGGAAACCTGTTTTGGTCTGATTTCTGGAAAGGCTGAGTAGTTGAAGTAAATCAGAGAATTAGAATGGTAGGTATCGTCAGTTGTTTAGGAATTTATTTCATTGCCACACTTTAAGCGTGGTCCAGCCTTCAATATAAAAAAGAAAAAAACTTTCCTGATAATCGTTTCCTGATAATCAACGCTGGCAGAATAATTTTAGAACAAGTCTTAAACAGGGTGAAACACTTTACAAAACTGCTTATTAAACTCTGTGGATATTCTAAAGTATTTTGGAAGTATTCTGGAACATTTACATTGCTGGCACTTGATTGGGATCTTCCCTAGGACATCATGGATTTTGACACAAGATCTGCTTTATAAACTGCACAGTGGTGGTTCAATTAGTTAAGGTCTTAAGTTGTTAATTGGGAAAACCAGAAAGATCTGGGCTCAAGCCCTTCCTCAGCCATCAAGCCCTTTCTCAGCCAGGTCTGGCACTGTTGGGTCTTTGAGAAAGACCCAGATTCCTAATTTAAAACCTATCCCACCTTTCTTGCTAATGCTGGAGCCTATGGACACACACACACGCACGCGCGCACGCACGCACACACACACACACCAATCAACCTAATCCAGGTGATAAAACCATTGACATAAGCAGCATGTTGTATTAATCCGTTACTTTCTTTATAGTTGTTATTATACAGTGTTTTAGTGGTTATACAGTAGTTCTGTTTTATGCAGTAATCTAATTTATGAGCACTCTGTATAGTTTCCGTCGCCACAAATGGTTTCTTGAGCATCATGATAAAACTGTATTTTAGTTGTATCCACTAAGATTTAAGTTGTAAGTTTGAGTTCTAGTAAAAAAAATGGTGTAAAATGTTTTTAGAGATGCACCAACACTGAATGTAACACTGAACATGAACCTTTCAAAACCTTAATCTGTACACAAAATGTTATCATTTCATAACAAATTGGTCCAAAAAAGGTCCAAAATTTTTAAAATGATGTTTGCCTTACGAAATATACTCCAACCCACACATCATTTAAACATCATCTGTTGGTTCTGTTTTGGTGAGAAGATGAGAGAAAGAGAGATGGAGAGAGAGAAACCTCTTTCATCCACCTGCATTCCATCTGGATGCTGCAGCTCCTTTAGAACATGAGCTTGTGATGGCAGCTATAATACGATACACATTTCCTCACTGATCCTTATAGGTGCTCTTCTTGTTCTCTAGAACTGATGGGCAGGCTCTAGAGATGACCCAAATCAGATCAAAGATATGTAATGCCATATTTCACTCGACAAAGATGACGCCTTTACATCTCCCTGACACCTCTAAATCAACTCCACATGGCCTGGAACTCTTTAATAAGCTGAAATCCTTTCTACAGAGGCTCGTCATGTGCTTTGGCAGCAGACCGCATCGGCTGCTTTCAAGCTTTAATAAATAGAACGGAAACAATAGAAAATGAGTGACTTTGTGTGGCATGGGCAACTCACTGCTTGGAATAGACGTTTCCTTAAACAATCTAGTAGAACAAAGGTGGGTATGTTAGAGGATGATCTATCGCTTATGAAGGTCGTATGAAGAAAGAAGAGCGGATGTGATTTATAGAGGAGATGATTTGTAGGATATGATCAGTGGTTTTACAGTCCAGATGTATCCTATGGTTTGATGTATAAGCCCTTGCCTGAAATGAACTTGGCCAATTTTACAGTAACTAAAATCAGATGTACTCTGTGTGTTTGTGCATCTCGCTTTTGTTGATTAGGAGCTCAAAGCGATTTTGCAAACTGATGCATGAAATATGTTTATTACACTAAGAAAGGAGAAACTTGGAGCAGCTGTTTTTTATCATTATAATCTCAGTCTCCATTAGTGTTACTGTCATCAGCTTGTGCCGCTGCTGGCTGCTGCTACCGAACAGAACACAGCGTCACGCTCACCTGTTTAACCTTGTGGTGCCAAAACATACAGAAAGTTTTATAGTGTCCTAAGTCTAATCTGCTTTTCGTTTACTTTCCTTTGCCTGGTGTCTATGCGTACCTTACTGCATTGGCTGTGAAAGCAGTGTGAATGTGTCACATTTAAGTGAACTAGAAGTGTAAACATGTTTCAACAAACATTGCTGTTTGGATACACAAGCTCTTCAGTCGCACCCTTTGTTTGAACACTCAGGACAAGAGCTCAGTAGGATTAACACTTGCTTCACCTTAAAGCTGTAAGACAAAGCACACAAGAGAAAGTTGGGTATCCAGGAAGATGCGGAATGTAAAAATCACTGTTTGATGAGAATTCCTACTTATTTAATTAGAAATATTTTAACTTATTATGAACTTATTATGTGTTGCCCTGAGATGGACTGGCGACCCATCCAGTGTCTACCCCCGCCTCTCGCCCTGTGTGTGCTGGGATAGGCACAGCAGAACCCCGTGATTCGGGAATAAGCGTGTAAGAAGATGAATGAACTTATTATGAAGGCGAGGTGGTGTAGTGGATAGCACGGTTGCCTCACAACAAGAAGGTCTCAGGTTCGATTCCCGGGCCGGGGATCTTTCTGCGCGGAGTTTGCATGTTCTCCCTGAGCTTCCTCCGGGTACTCCTGTTTCCTCCCACAGTCCAAAAACATGCAGATTAGGTGGATTGATGATTTTAAACTATCCGTAGAAGTGAATGTGTATGTGAATATTTGTTGGTCTATGTGTGGCCCCGCAATGGACTGGCGACCCGTCCATGGTGTACCCCTTGTCTCTTGTCCTATGTGAGCTGTGATAGGCACCAGCAGACCACGAATTAGGGAATAAGTAGGTAAAAATATGAATGAATGAATGAATGAATGAATGAAATACTTTTTCATTCGCTAATTATTGGAAATTACGTTAATGTGTTAATGCATGCTGGTCATGCAGCTCAATGTGGAGCTGATATTTTTTTTAATCTGCATTGAATTATTTTAATGTTTTATTACTAGCATCTATTAATGAAATACACTGACATGCGTCTGCTAAACAAATTTTGTTAACACTCACACTTGTGTTTATTGTTATTGTTAATCGTCTATTAAAGATTATATTTCAAATATGATATACACTATTTTGAGTGATTTGAAGCTTGAAGTAATAAAGTCACAATTTTATAAGCCAATAATAAAACTGAAATCAATAAAATTGTCTAGAAATATAGACATTACTTGTTGATTTCCTAAATCCCATATGCATAATAAGAAATACATTATAATTAAATCTGTTTTTGATCTATCAATTTACTCAGTATCAGATTTAAGGCTTACAGCTGATGTAAATTTGATCTCTTGTTAACTGTCTGCCTTTACACTTTATATTTGTCTGAAAATCTCATGTCAGTCAATAAACTACACCTATTGACCAAAACGAACTATTCTGATTGAAACATTCTGCCATGGTCAGTTTTAACTCCCACAACAATGGGTCTAAAATCGCATTAAAGGCTCCTTCATAAATGTTCCATTAAGAAGTGTGTAACAGCTTGAAGTATTTAAGTTTGTTTAATATGATGCAGGTTTGAACCGATGTGTGTGCTGTCAGGGCTGGATCATGGAAGCTTTGTATGGCTTCTCTCCAGGGTGCCAGGGGCCCCAGAACACTGCTGCCGCTGCTCGCTTTGATTTCAGCTGAGGTGAAGCAAATGGGCCAGAACGGTTCCATCACACATTCTGGATTGGACTCTGACAAGCCCAGCCTGAAGCTCTTTACACTGACAAAGATAAAAAAAGATTAAAACTAAGTAAGAAATAATTCTTTGCCAAGCCAAGGACTTACATGTGTGTGTATATTACATTTAAGCGGTTTAGTCTATTGTCATTTGGTAATAGATGAAAAATGACCAGTTGGTTAGATTTCTGAGGCATTATTTGGAAACACATTGTATAAATTAACAAACACTAACTTTATTATTGATATATTATATATTGATCTTAACTATAAGTGTATTTCTTTAGCTGAAAATTCCTCTGACATGCAATTCAGTCTGGCATATCATTCATTACTATTTCATATCTAAAAATAAGTCACAAAAAAGAAAGTAATCTAGGATTTAAGATGGTGGATCAGTAGACCGAAGGACTCCCAGGCCAGGGATCTTTCTGGGGCCAGGAAGACTAAGGTCTAATTTCCAGCATCACCAAGCCACCAGCACAGGCCCATGAGTAAGGCCATAAACCCCCAACTGCTAAGTTGTATTAAAAAAAGGCAAATGTTTGTCGTTTTGGATAAAGTAATCTGCCAAATGCTGCAAATGGAAAATGAGACATCTGTGAAAAACCATTTATGTATTTTAATCTACTATACAGGGTGGTGCGGTGGCGTAGTGGTTAGCATGGCTGCCTCACAACAAGAAGGTCCCGGATTCGATTTCCGGGCCGGGGACCTTTCTGTGCAGAGTTTGCATGTTTCTTCCAGGTACTCCGGTTTTCTCCAGCAGTCCAAAAACATTAGATCGATTGGTGATTGTAAATTGTCCATTGGAGTGAATGTGTGTGTGAATGGTTGTTTGTCTGTGTGTTGCCCTGTGATGAATTGGCGACCTGTCCATGGTGTATTCCCGCATCTTGCCCTATGTGCACTGGGATAAGCACAAGCAGACCCCCGTGACCCTGAATCAGGGAATAAGCGGGTAAGAAGATGAATGAATGAATGAATTAATGAATGAATGAATCTACTATACAGTTTTCAGCTGCACTGTTTTCTGAACCACTTTAATCAGCTGCTGAATTACTGAGCTCATACGGTGGTTTTTTTTTTAAGATATCGATTGATTGTTAATAGTAATTGATATTGCTGGTTTTACAGAAAACTATTGTCATTTGAGAACCTTGCCATTTTCGATTATGGGTAAGTCATATCATGTCATATTATCACAACAATGTTTATTTACCCACCATCTTTGTTCAATGTGCTTACACATTGAGATACCCCTTCCACTTCATTCATTCATTCATTCATTCATTCATTCATTCATTCTGTCATTCATTAATCTTCTTACCTGCTTATTTCCTAATTCTGGGTCTCTGGGGTTTGCTGGAGCCTAGGATGAGAAGCAGGGGTATACCTGTCCATCTCAGGTCACCAGTCCATCGCAGGGCACTCACACACACATTCAATCCTATGGGCAATTTAGGATCACAAATCAACCTAATTGACATGTTTTTGAACTGTGGGAGAAAACCGGAGTACCCAGAGTTGCAAGGTGACCGTGCTAACCACTTCGCCACCGCACTGCCCCTCCCTTTCAGCATATTAGTATTAAGTATATTCTATTTCTTTTTGCAGCATACTCCTATCACATAACATTCATTATTTAACACTGGTAAACTTTAACAGGAAACTCAGAAAAGTTTTTTGACATGTTGACTGCAGCCTGCAGCTCATTACAGCAGTAAATGTACACATCGCTCCGTCTCCTCTCTTACATACACATTTCTGAGCAATATATTTTAATGAGATATGCACTTGTGACCCTAGTGCCAAGGTTAGCCTCAGGCTCATAGCACTGTGTGACCAGGTGGCCAGGACTCCCCCATGAGCCTGGACAAACACAACCTGTTTACCCTGCTGATTGGACCGGCACAAGCAGATAGCAGGGCAGTGATTGGTGTAAACACAAGATGGACCTTCACAGTCAAGTGTAAGTCTAAAGTTCCAATGCAAAAGTAAGACAGTACACAAAACCCTGCAGTTGTTCATACAGAGACACTTTTGTAATCTAACTGATTCAAGTTAATAGTATAAACACACACCACACTCAACGCAGGTTGTAAGAGATTACGCTATGGCAAGTCTATGTCTCACATCCTGTCCCTTCACTGTTCTGGAACACAAAATACAAAAAAAGATTAACAATAAAAGCACAGATCAGTGAATAAATGCTATTCATTCATTCATTCATTCATTCATTCATTCATTCATTCATTCATCTTCTTACCCACTTTTTCACTAATTCAGGGTCACAGGGTGGAGCCTATCCCATCGCACATAGAGCAAACTGCAGGGATACACCCTGGACAGGCCTCTCAAACAGGGTTTTGTCCAGGTACTCAAGTTTTCTCCCACAGTCCAAAAACATGAACATTGGGTTGATTGGTTGATTATAAATTACCCAGTGAGAGTGTGTTGCCCTATGATAGACTGGTGTCCTGTCACGGGTGTATCTCTTTCGCCCCTATGTGCGCTGGGATAGGCTCCAGAAAACCCTTGCGACCCCGAATCACAAGGTTTCCAAGAAATAACAAATATTTTCATCTGAAATCATGCTGAAATCTTGAATGACTTGAAACAATGCAGATCTTCTCAGACCTTCTGATCATAAGATCTCAATAATACTTTTGTGGCTCAAAAAGTCTACACAATCACACGCCACAATCCAGCAGAAAGCCTTTCCAGAATTATGGCAGTAATTGTAGGAGTAAAGGTGTAACTAAATGTTGAATTGGGTGACAAAAACATATGGATGTGATGGTCACATCTTGCACGTCTTAATCCATGGGACAGAGCAAGATGTCGCGGTGGACATCATATCATACAGTCTAGACCTTTTTTCAAGTCAAATAACTCTCTGTATAGTTCCGACTCTATTGTAAAGCTATTTGTTTATATACTGTACACATACATACAGTGCTGCATGTCGTTGCTGTTGGTGCTGTCGTTTTGTTGGTGATAAAGCCTCCAGACGAATATAATTATGGGTAAATGAGATAGAAGCACGCTAGTTCAGTGCAAACATACCCGACTTTTTATGTACAAAATGCTTCCTGTTTCTGGCCATGGTAGCAGACTGATCACTTGAAAATATCATTTTTCATGTTGGGTAGGTGATTTCAATATAAAGATATTCATTCATTCATTCGTTAAATCATTCATTCATTCATTCATTCATTCATATTCTTACCCGCCTACTCCCTAATTTGAGGTCACGAGAGGCGTCCATACACCCTGGACAGGTCACCAGTACATCGCAGTAAATAGGAGTACCTGGAGGAAACCCAAGCAAGCAGGGGAGAACATGCAAACTCCACACAGATAGATTCACAGCCCGGGAATTAAACCCGCGACCTCTTGTTGAGACAAATGAACATCTTATGATTCCAACAAATCCAACAATCCAGATGCAGTTATTGAAATGCCATATGCAAACGCATTCAACAAATCAAGGTCCACAAGCCAATTTATATAGGCTATAAATTGTATTTTTCTTGTTTCTCCACTAATTATTTTACACAGGTCCTGCAGCCTATCAGATGGAATATGGATACCCTGGACTAGATATCAAATAATCACAGGAAACAAGTGGACACGCAATCCAGACAATTTAGAGATCCTAGTCAACCTACCTGTTTCTGGATGAGATGAGAAATCGTAGGAAAACCCTGCAATCTTTTGAATGAAATAATCTTGTAATATTGACTTCAGGATCATTTCGGAAGGAGTGTTAAATCTTTGATTTTTGAACTTTTGAACACCATTCCACTAGACCAAGGGTCTCCAAACGCGGTCCTGAAGGGCCGTTGTTCTGCAGAGTTTAGTTCCAATCCTAATCAAACAAACATGAACCAAATAATCAAGATCTTTGTAGGTATTCTTGAAACATAGAGGTATGTGTGTGGAGCCAAGTTGGAGCAAAACTCTGCAGAACACTGTCCCTCCATAACCTAGTTTGGACACCCCTGCCCTAGAGGAAGACTAGCAATCATGCACCATAAATCAATCACATCCAATAACTGCAAGGTCTGCCACTTACAAAGCAAATAACAAACCAGAACATTTTGTCCTGATCCATACAGCAGAAATAGACTCCAATGAGGAGACAAAGCTCCACGTCTACCTAGTGTAAATCACTCAGACAGCATGTGACACTTGACACACATCATCCTCCTGGGCCACACAACAAGTAATCGGAGAAGCACACTGCCTATATGGTGTAATTGAAGCCTCTGTTATGGCAATAGCCCAGCAGGGATTAGGCTAGGTTGATCAATGGCTTCGGCTGAGCGCACCATCACACACCTGCTGGTGTGCTCGGACTCAGAGTTCAGGTCCCGTTAAGCAGACCGCCTTCACAGTTAGCCAAACATATAAATTAAGGACCAGTCTCACAAGGTAAGACCTGTGAGACTCAACAGTGTGTCCAAAATCTTTGCAGAGACACAGAGGCTGTGTAAAACAGCAGGACTGAATTCAGTCAAAAAGAATAATATTCAGTCAAGAATTGATGCTATGACAAACGTTCATAAGGCTGGTTTGTCAGGGTCCAACAAGAGGACAGAGACATTTAAAGACCAACTATAAAGTTCAGTTATGATTCAGAGGTTTAAGGAACTATAATGAACTTCCCATACTGTTCCATGTTCCTGCTTAATTATTTCCACAGAGGGCCATAAACGATAAGGAAATCACACTTGCAGAACAGGACAGAAAAAGACTAAGAGTATGTCTCACCTGCAACCCAGTTGTATTTTCACCTGTGCTCATTTTTATTAGCACACTAGGAAGCAAATCTATTTGTTATATTATGCTTAAATGTGTGTGTTAAGCAGAGACCAAATCCTGTCCCTCTTCGCACTCCAAGCTTAAGGGGAGCGAGTTCAGCCGGAAAGGTCCCCTGAGTTAGGATTTACCAAAAGGAAAATTGCTAAAGCAAACGCAAGTGAACGACAGCTGGGAATTCAATGCGACGAGTGGAACTGATTTTTCTGGGCCAATGCAAACACCTGCACCTGTGCTAATGCAGATTCACTGCAGTGGTCCATTCATTACTTTAACATTGAGACTTTAAAAATGAAATAAAATCATAAACGGAAGTTGTAATAAAACATTCTCAACTGTTTTATTTGCCATCACTTGAAATGACATTGGATGAATCCAGTGACATACGTGTTGTTTCATATTTTAAGCACAAATACAAAAAAAGACAGTGAATAAATTAGTCTTTATAATAAATAAGATATAAATAAAGTTACAGTAAGTTTTTCTTAAACAGCTACAATGTTTACAACAGGTGATTAGTGCAAAACAATACTACTCTTATGTAAATTTGGCCAATAAGCATGCGGCAATTTCTCACCCATCCGCTTGTAGCTATATTGAAATCACATACAATACACTTAAACAGGCGCCATAAGATTCTCAGCAGTCGCCTCATCTCACACACAGACAAGTGTCTTTCCGCTGCCAAGTCTTGAACCTGGTCTCATTCATCTTTAACACACAACTGGAGTGGCACAGCAAAACACTGAGTCTCATTCTTAACCCCAAAACAAATTGGAATATAAAAAGTATCCTGATGCCAAGTGCAAATGTGTAACATGGTGAGAAATGTGCAGATGTCAGTGTGCCATGATGCCAAGCTGAGCGTAAGGTGGGAGGTAGAACGGGATTCCTCTCCAGAGCTGAACCGATAAACTAATCCCACTTTATCCAAGAAAGACGAGCTGTCAGATCTAGAGGTGGAGGAGACAAAAGCAGGACAAATGTAAGACTTTAGATACATTTTAATGACCAGTGAAACGCTCACATGCTAGTTAGAGCTAGAACTAACAATAGGAGCCACTTATTCATTAAAACGGTCCCGCTCTTTGTGAGCATACAAATAGAGGTGGTTAAGTAAAACACACAGGCTGCAGAGTAAGCTAGGATAAAGGACTTGTGGGACTGCAAAGCTTTAGAGCACAAAAGGAAAGAATTAGACAGATGGGAATAAATAAAAAAAAAAACATACTGTCAAGAATGAAAAATAAATAGAACTGTTTGACTGTATTTGATTAAGCGATAAATAATCAAATCAGACGTTTGCATATTCTCTGTTTTGTTTGGCCATATTAGAATTCTGACAAATGAAATGTTTTTATGTACAAAATACTTTCGATACACATTTTCTGCATGTTATTAATTCAACTTTGTTTGTATTTATGAAGTCATATTTATCTTCATTATTCTAACCTGCTTATTTCCTAATTCAGGGACAAACATAGGGCAAAAGACATGCTGGACAGGTTGTAGGACCACACACACACACACACATACACACACACACACACACACTCTTACAAGCAATTTAGAATCACCAATCAAACCTAATATATGTTTTTGAACTATGGCAGGAAGAACATCCAAACGCAGCACAGAAAGACCCCTTTACTGCGTAATCGAACCTGGGACCTTCTTGCTGTGATGCGAGATGCCATGCTAACCATTATGCCTTAAATTATATGACTTAAAATATTTCGATGACAAGAAAGTTTTTAATTATAATAAAGTGCAGTATAGATATAGTGATATAGTGAGCTAAAACAATTAAATAGTTATCTGTAGCAACTTCTGTATAACTTCTAAAAAAAAGTCCACAGTTCATCAATTATATTAAAATCTGCAATAACTCCTACATTTTATTATAACTAAAAATAATAATGCAATTTATTATTATTATTATTATTATTATTATTATTATTATTATTATGGGTAATAATAATCATCATCATAATAATAAAATACTAGTAGGTGTATTGATAATGGTGGTGCAGTAATAGTTGATTGATTATAAAGGACATAATCCTGAAAGAAATCAGATTGATACTCATTTACATACAACAACTTAACTGTAAATAATTATAGAGTTAAAAAAACTGAATTGAGCCTTACCGCTCGTATTCCAGATGGCATTGGTTTGATTTTTGTAACCGTTCTTCATGCATTCGTCCACATAGGCTTTAGGATCACGGCCGGACACAAGGATCTCTCTAAGCAGGGCAATGTAAGCGATGGCCAGTCTCAGAGTGTCGATCTTAGACAGTCGCTTCTCATAGGGAAACGTAGGCACATGACAGCGCAGTTCCTCAAATGCGGAGTTGATACTGAGCATTCGCTTGCGTTCACGGATGTTGGCTGCGTGCCGCTGGATGCGGTACGGGTGGTGCTGATGTTGATGATGGTGGTGTGTGTGATGGCTGGAGGCGAGGCGGCGTGGCCTGAGCTTTCCCCGCTTCTGCTCTTCTTGGTCCTCCTCTACAACTCCGCTGTCTGCCTCAGCCCGAGGGGAGCGAGACTCCAAATCTGGGAAGGCAAGCTGTGCTTCTGGGAACACAGACTGACAACCAAAGGAGGACCAAGGAGACAGTTCACCTGTTACTGACGGGCCATCGAACAACAGTGAGTCCAGCTGGGACTGAAACTGAAAATTGGGATCCATCTGACCCCAGAAGGCAAAGTCTGTGGTTGCATCTTGGTCAAAGTCAAACAGAATGTCCTCCATGACTGCTTTATTCAAAAGTCTGAGCGGTTAACCAAGTGACTTGTGACTGTGTGCGTTTCCTACATCGACTTGTTGCTTTTATATGTCTACCGGCACTCAAGAGCTTGACAGTAGAGCACTAGGGCTCTGTCCTCCAACCGGCCTCTCCTGACACTAAGTCCATCCAGGAGGGATTAAATAGCTTGAGGACTAGCAGGGCTCGCAGCAGGGTGCTTATGTCCATTCATCGGGTTGAAAAAGAACTCATTAGGACACGTGGTTCCTCCTAATAGCGCTCTCATTGGCATTTAAAAACAGAAGCGAGTGCGCATTCAAATGGATCAGCCGATCTTTAAGAAAAGGAAGAAAAAAAACATGTGCACAATTCTGAAGTTCTCTTAAGTCGTTTCCCATACAGCTCAACAGATATACCAATATTTACAATAAAATAAAAAGACTTATTTGCTATGCACATGGCAGCTTTGCACCACAACTCTTGAGACAGAGCACATAGTCAGTAAACAACACAGCTGGCAAGATGAACGTCTGCACCAACTGAAGGCTTTAGAGCCATGTTAGCGGGTTATTGTGCTTCTTTACAAACTTCACGGTGATTGTGAGTGTCGTCCTTTTTTTAAATACCCAGTTTCAAATATATTTTTGTATATTAGCATATACAAAACAAAAAAAAATGAAAACCTTCCACTAATTAATAGGTCACATGAATTTGCAAACGCTTCATCTTTCTATCAAGGTCTACGTTTTTCTATTTAAGTACAATATTAATCATC
>JAOTRA010000036.1:9405163-9415988 GCA_026260255.1 Pseudolaguvia tuberculata | reverse complement strand
ACACACACACACACACACACACACACACACACACACACACACACACACACACACACACACACACACACACGTGCACAAATAACAGGCTTTATGTATGATTTACATGTTTCTATGATTTAATAATATACGCCAACCTTTTAATTACATTAAAGGGTTTAATATTAATCTTATGTGGTATCAACCAAACATGGTACAGATTTATCCATCGTATAGCTTGATTATCAAATGTCTTTTTGGACAGCTACCAAGATTACAAGATTACTGTTGATCAATAAACAACAGTTCATATTTAGCTCTATGTTACAAAAAGATTAATTTCGGACTGTAGACTAGAACCTGTGCTCCCTCACTTGGTGGGTGGAACAGCCAGTTTTTGGACCAGTGCAGATCTGTACACATCTGTAGACAATTACACCCAGCCGTCTTCACTTTAGAAGTATGCTGATGAAAAGAAGAAATGTAAATGAACACAGGATTAAAGGCATATCAGACCCTGTTACCCTACACCTGCTCTCTTAGATTCCAGGACCACCAGAAGGAAAAGCAATTTTCAAGGCTAATAATTTTCAATATAACTTATACAAAACTTTGTCAAAGAAAACAGTAAAAAAAAAAAAATCAAAAGTCATAATGTCAGTTTCATTCTCGGGTGAATGGTCTTATTGTGTGTTTGCATGTTTGCAATTTGAAAACACTAATCAAAATAATGTGCATGTTTTTGGACTGTGAGAGGAAACCGGAGTACCTGGAGGAAACCCTCATAAGCATGGGGAAACTCTTAGATATTCATGAAAAAGGGGCGGCGTGGTTGTGTAGTGGTTAGCACGGTTGCCTCACAACAAGAAGGTCCTGGGGTTAATTCCCAGGCCGGGGATCTTTCTGTGACGAGTTTGCATGTTCTCCCCGTGCTTGCGTGGGTTTTCTCCAGGTACACCGGTTTCCTCCCACAGTCCAAAGACTTGCAAATTAGGTTAATTGCTGAATGTGTGTGTGAATGGTTGTTTGTCTATGTGTTGCCCTGAGATGGACGGGTGACCCGTCCAGGGTGTACCCCCACCTCTCACCCTATGTGCACTGGAATAGGCACCGTGACCTGGATAAGTGGTTAAGAAGATGAATAAATGAATGAATATTCATGAACAACCTTTTGAGACATCATCTAGCGCAGGATTTGGTTTAGTATGCATGGCTATAGTACAGGGGTCGGGAACCTTTCTTACTCGGAGAGCCATGAAAGTGAAATATTTGGAAATATGTTTCAGTGAGAGCCATATAATATATTTTGAGACTGATTGAAAAGGGGGCGTTTCCCTGTTTAACCAGCAACTGCCAACGTAGGCTATTATCATCCAATTAAAATAATGAACATGGAATGGATAACGGAGATCGGATCCATGTTGCAGGTAACACATATTTATTGACTCCCAGACTGAACACCAAATTAAAAACAAAACTCAAAACACGGTGTTACTCAGGAGCAAAGGAGAAAAACACAGAGTTACTCAGGAGCAAAAGGGCAAAACTCGGGGTTACTCAGGCGCAAAGGGACAAAACACGGGGTTACTCAGGAGCGAAGGGGCAAAATACGGAGTTACTCAGGAGCAATGGGCAAAAAACGGGGTTACTCAGGAGCGAAGGGGCAAAACACGGGGTTACTCATGAGCAAAGGGGCAAAACACGGGGTTACTCAGGAGTGAAGGGACAAATAGCAGGCAAGCACAAACATGATCAACAGCACTTTGTGATCGTTAATTATCCTTAATAATTCCCGACACTGGGCGGCGCGGTGGTGTAGTGCTTAGCACTAATTAATGTCAATAACATAAGCATCATGGATGAGAAAAGATGTTTGTTTGTATGCAGTTTGGTGAATGGTTTTAAATGCCATAACAATATGGACATCTATGTACTATAACAATGGACATCAAGACACAGAGTGTCCATTTGGCCCTTTTAGGGCTAAAGCCGTGACACTCTCAACCACAGTCTTCCTCTCGTTAAAACTTCAGGACTCTTTTCTGTCTTTTTCCGGCTTTCTTCTCCATCATACCGCTTGTCTGGAAAAAACATCACATATATAAAATATACTTGCACAAACAGTCCACCCATAGGCTGGACAAGGACACCACAAGAGAGACGACAAAGGTTTGAGACACAGTTTTACAGAGCTGACATACATTCAAATGACTTGCTTCCTTCTCTCTCTCTCTCTCTCTCTCTCTCTCTCTCTCTCTCTCTCGCTCTCTCTTTTTTTTTCTCTCTCTCTCCTCCGCTTTCTCTCTGTGTTAGGTTAAGGAGGGGATGTTGATTGTTTCTCCAGATCCAAAATGGTTGAGACAGGGCTGCTGAATGGCCCTGTGGTTCAGGGGTCAAAGCTCTCTGGCTCCTGAGGATATCCAAAGCGAAAAAGATGCGATAGTGAGACGTTTCACTCTGGACAGCAGAGGGTGAAGAGACCCTTCAGACGATCGTGTTGACAGTACATATGTGAATGATCAGGCTGTTCTTCTCTTAGCACTCGATGAGGTTAAGACCAATAGGTTGTATTTGCATTGCACAGGTGCAGCCAGCAGCCAAATACTAACATAAACAGTGAAACAGATGTTTAGAATAATATGCTATATCATCTTTTTACTGGAACTAAGAGATGATTCAATTCCAGCATGACAATGACCTGTCCACAAAGCTTCTGAGCTTTATGAAGACATCTAAAATAAAAAGTGACTTCCAATAATAAAAATTCATTCATTCATCTTCTTACCCGCTTATTCCCTAATTCGGGGTCACGCGAGTCTGCTGGTGCCTATCCCAGCTCACAAAAGGCGAGAGGCGGTGGTACACCTTGTACGGGTCGCCAATCCATCTCAGGGCAACACATAGACACATGGACATAGACTTAGACATAGTATGCTTCTTGCCTCGCATACTCAGTTTCGTTCACTATTTATTAGTGAATTTTTGCGTTAGGGCCAGTGCGTTGGTGTTGTGGTTAGCACAGTCGCCTCTCAACAAGAAGGACCCGGGTTTGATTACTGCATCAAGTATCTTTCTGTGCAGAGTTTCTCCCTGCGCTTGCATGGGTTTCCTCTGGGTACTCCCGTTTACTCCCACAGTCCAAAAACATACAGATTAAGTCGATTGACTGATTCAATAACTTTGTTTGTTGATTGATTGATATATGATAAGCATGCCCGGAGGAAACCCACGCAAGAGTGAGGAGAACATGCAAACTCCGCACTGAAAGATCCTTGTAGCGTATTCTGTGCTATCTACTACGCCACCATGCCGCCCTGCATTTTATTTCAATTGGAAGAAATTTTAAACCTGATAAGATAATCATATATTTATATATATTTAATCCTAAAACAAAAAAATCCTAGACACAGACACGTTAGACCAAAAAAGAGCAGGAAATACCCTTTTCTATTTTAATAGCTCTTTTCTCTTTGCCTTTATTTGCTAAGGCTCTTTGAGTCATGCTTTATAAACACTATTACACTGAGTCAAGATCTAAAACAGTCTGCACAAATACAATGGAATGAAACACAAGGAAATATCAATGATATTCTTCATCTTTGTCAGGTGTAGCATTCAATACCTGGCAGTTATGTTTACTGGCTCATCAGCAGCCACTCAGCAGCCTGGCCTCAGAATGATCAAGAGCCAAACCCTTAAATTACATGTCTGCCCAGACTTTGACAGAACTCAGATTTTAGTTCATTTAGGGGGTGAAACCAATAATAAAAAGCCCTGAAATCCAGATAAATATCAGATAAATAATAGCACCATACATTTTATTAAATGATAGATACAATGGGAGTAAAAAAGAATAAATGTCATACACCAATCTACAGAAAAGAATTTGCTGAAATTTTAAAGCTATGATGTAATAGAAAAAAAAGACTTGCGTTAGACTGACAGATTATGAAATGCTTTTATCCTGAAAAATAATGCTGTACGTGGTCATTCTCAATCTTTTCTCTTTGAACAAAATAAATTTATCATGTGGAATTTTTTGTTGATGAATCAGCTAATTAGCAGTCTCCTGATTGTGCAGATCCAGGCAAAGCAAAATAGCATGCATCATTAATTGAAGAAAACAGACCAAATTCAAATACCATATACAAGCATCCTCGCCGAACTATAAAAAAACTCGGAGGAAATTGCCACCCACGCATATATTAAATTGAAAACCAGGGAGACTCTTGAAGCATTTTAATATGCGGCAATAAATTAATTCAACCTCTGAGAAAAAAGAAGCCGCACTGCATTTTTGTAGCCCAAAGCTCACATCTGTAAACAATTTGAAAGCCTGCTCAGTTTCCGTGAAAAGGACAATTTGGTGGATGAGGGGGTGCCACGGCTATGGGGTGACGTCCCCTGAGATTCCATGCTGAGAGTGTGCCAGTCTGTTTTCCTTTTTATGCCCAAGATACAAGCAGGCATTTGCATGAGAAGCATGCAAGCTTCGAAGCACAAAAAGAAAACATAGATAAGGGCTACATGCCAAAGTGTGCGAATGATCCGGCCGTCGGCACACAGACGTGTTTTTTGACATACTTAAAAAATCACTAATGATGAAAAAGCAAGTGATTTTTCTTCAAAGCAAAGGCTGAAGTTTCAATCTTAGACTTAAATGTTATGAAGGTTTGAGCCCATAATCAAGCGGTATATGAGAACAAAGTGTGAGCCTCCACAGAAGCCATGTGACTAGAACTGCTAATTGCAGAAAGCCTCAAGGCTTGGTGAAAGGTCACAGTCATTGTGGTATCACTTTAATTTCCCATGAAGACACAGTGAGAGGAAAAGGAATATTTTAGTCATTACAATGCAAGCTGTGTGGCGAGGACTGATATAATTGTTTTAATTGTATATGCATAAGATCAAAGAAAGCATTGTATATACCATGGGACGCTCTTTAAAAACAACAACCACAATAAATAGAATTTGAGTAGAATTTACATCCATCAACGGTATAGCACAACGCTAACAGTCATCTGGTTTGGAGTGATGTAGAACTATTTCACTGCAAGAGCATCTCGTGCTGCCAGAGGTGTTGCACTTCCTGTTGCGTTTCAACTCCTGCCAAGTGCTTTAGCCTCTAAATCCACCGTTATTTCCTAAATAAAAAAAGAATAGTTGAAAAGGAAAGAGAAAAGAAAGGGAAAAAAGCGAAAGATTATGAGAAACAGATTTCAGAACATAAACACCAATCAGAGAATCACAGAAACAGGAAATAGGATGAAAGTGCTTCCATGGAGAAAAAAAACAAAGGATCAATGGCTCATCATATTCTATGATACATTGGGTGTGAGCTGGAGAAGGAAACCAGACATACACCAGATTCTTCAAAACCTGCTCAATACCTATGGGAATAATTCGGACTACTTTGGTTCAGGATCTGAATCATTAAGAAGGGAGTCAACCTTTTCTTGTTGATTTGATAGGGGTCAAATGTTAGTAGTCAGTTTGACAGCGCTTCTAATGCCTCATTAAGGGTGAGGTGTATGGCAACAGGTTATAGAGGATGTTTTACCTAATATGTGAGTTTATTATGTGAGTCATAATCTGATTCAGGCTCTTAAAATGAATTTTGTTTTACTATTGATTCCTGTTGCTTTGGGAAAAGTGAGCAAAATGATTAATCCCTGCACCAGAGACCTAACATGGTCTTTAACGACAAGATTTATTTGAAAGCTATAATAATTTAACTACATAAAAGTGGAACAAAAACAAACTCTTCAAAAGGGACCACAAGTACAAAGAATGTGACCATTGTGGTTCTTGGTAATTATTTTAGAGTCACATTACATAGGATGTGATAGATCTTAGGGGCACAAAAAAAGAAAAAAAAATTCTGAAAGTAGTAAAATGGCATTTCCCAAATCATGGACATGATCTGCATAAAAATGTTGCCATGCAAAAAAAAGCTGGATGATGTAATGGAGGTTTTTAAAAAGGCATTACGTTTAATTGAAAACGCCCATTTGATTTCTGCAGGTAGATCAGAAGGTCATTTGGTCCTTCCTAATCTCAAATCCTTACTATCGCTTTGGTTAGAGCTGGAAATGAAAACAGTTCCTGGGGGATTTTGGAGAAGATTTGGCAACTCATCTTAGAAGAGAATGCTTGGCAATGGCTTTTTCATTTGGGGGCAATGAAAAATAATTTCCTCCTGAAAGAGTTGCATGAGGGAACCGTTTTGGACTGGACACGAAGAATATGAGGCATGCATAAGGAATGCAGGAGTGATTGTCAATGTACGGCTGACTTAAATGTCAAAGACAGGCGCCTTTTTTTTTTCCATCTGCATGCCACAGCATCGTTTATCTAATTTTTATATTTCACAGAAATTTTGAAGAAATATAGAAATTTGAAGAAATCAAACGCTGGTTCTCACCTTTGCTTTGATGCCAAAATGTTACTTATACATCTCTTTTATTATTATCAACAAAATGTCCTGTGTCATCCCAGGTTTCTAATTCATGCTCTATCAGTAATCTGTGGGCTATTTCAGCTAAACAGTATGAAATCCATTCTGAGTATTGTGTACTGAGGTAATTGGTTCAATGCTACTTCCTGTGTACTTGCTACCTGGGTCTTCAGTGGAGACTTACGCGGCTGGTACATCTCTTAATTGCACCAGTATGATGTCGCACTTATAGAAGGCATCAATACACAAACGCAATATAACACGGCATGGAATTATGGACAGTATTATAGTATTATAAAGTAAAAGATTATTCTAGTGGCTTATCTGCATACATAGCTTTGATCTATGGAAATGCAATCAATTATGACATTTTTCTACATGAAAGAAAACTATAAGCCCTATGAACAAATGAGCTCGAGTGTTTGTACCAAGTAAAATATCAAAATTCTGTACTATAATGATCTTTAACTCTACGGCTCTCAGTTTCCTCAGAATGTATTTCATCCTGTATGTTAATATGTTTGTCCACAGTAATATCTAATGACAAGCCATTCTGATGGCTCTAAATGGAGCTTTGCAGTTTGCCTCTATTAAAATTTGTTCAACCATTTAATACTGGGAAAAAGAGCACCATGGAAAATAGAAGATACCGTTCCTATGAAGACCCAAACTCAAGCCCCAAACTAGATTATTCATCCTTATTCTAAGAAAGGAGAATCGATTATCTGTTTTGTTATATTTTTTAATGACGGCAGACAAAATGGCCAAAACACGCTTCACAGCATATCCCCTAGATTTTAAAGCTTCTTCTGGGAGATGGCTGTATCTGGGATTTTTTCTCTTTGTGCTGACAGCCGATCATGTGTCTTGGTGGATGTGCAGAAAGAACAGTAGGCTACAAGAGGTGACTTCATATTGCAACAGGGTCTGAAAATCTCAAGTGGACCGTGTTCTACTGGGCTCGAATGGCCCAGGTTTGTTGCATTCCCAGACTAGCAGAGGATCAAAGATCACAGACTTCACGGGAGACCTGAGAGGTGAAGATATCGTCTGTGCAATTTTTTTTGCCAGGCTGGCAAGAAAATGGCCCAATGTGGTTCTTATTATTTGATAAGCATCCCATATTTTTTTTAGTTATTTTACTAGCTTGGAATGATTCCTTAGAAGGCTGCGTCAGGGTGGACTCTGCACAGCACGTTCGGCAGGATCGGTGTTACACAACGCTTGTGTGATTCACACTTCACACTTCCATGATGCCCGAGCAGATCAGAGTAACGTTTTATTCATTCTGCTGGATTCGATTAGGCATTTTTTCTCGTTGCATTATGGAGCGTGAAAGTTTTAGGTTCGGAAAAAGTGCAGCCTCTATGCTTTTATTTTGTCTATGCTAAAAGGGAATCAGATGATCGTCTTTAGCCTAAATTAAATCTGACTAGTATTAACTGTTCAAAGAAGCTTAAAGTCACTACAAAGCTCCAACTCCACAGAGAGGTCTACATCATAAGATGTCACTTTTGTATATAAGAATTATTTCTTTCTTTGTTTATAGTCATGATACAGGGGTCAAAAATTCACCGCAAAATCGTATTGTTCATCTCCAATTCTAGACAGACCACAAGTCAAAAAAGTGCTTGGATCATTTACCAACATCAGAGTATGTTTGCTGGATGACTTATTGTCTTACCCCACTGGTATGTCCTTTGTGGTGATTACAAAGGCCTTTTTCTTTGTACCCTTCTTTGACTACACAGAAACTGTCCTACACGCTGTTTTCTGTTTTCCTGGAAAAGCTTTGAAAAAACTGAATAGAACTGAGAACGTAGCTCTCAATCTGCATTAAGTACTTCTCACCATCTTAATGTGTTTCTGGTGTATGAAAGCTTTTCTTTCAGCAGAAAATTAGCCATAACCTGGCTCATGTGAAGAAAACACTTTGCGAAATAAATCCAATTAACAGAGCTCGGGAACACCCGCTGGCTTTGTTTAGTTTTTCAATATAAACTTGAAAAATGTCTTTTCTTCTTTTATGAAGAAAACGTGTTGTGAAGCAGAGTGTTGCATCAATCCAACCAATTGTAAAATGACAGCAGTTGCAAATTACTCTGGGTGAAATCAGTATTAATATTATTAATAAGTAAGCTGAGTGAAAAGGCTCATATTAATCAGGGTTCGGTCACTGCTTTGTGTCTGTAATACACAAGTCACACCCTCACCTTAAAGTATCCTGTATGTACTGTAAGAACATAGTCCTGACCAGAAAAAGATAATGGCGATAGGAGACAATTTCACAAATGTCACTCAGCCGGTGCAAGCCAAATGTTCTAACCCAAGCATTGTAAGCATTATTCTCTTCCTGGTGGCCTACGCTTTATTATTGTCACATGTTCTATCGCTATGACCGGGAGGCTTGATCAATAAGAAGAGTTATAATGTTAAAGGAATGTGTTGAAATGGAGAGACTGTAATCCAGACCTCATGGTGTCCATTCTATCATGTCAACGTAGGCACACGGCAATGACCTGCTCCAAAAGATGTGTAGTCGGGCTGTGGGATTTTTCCCTTTTTTCCTTTTATTTGAAAGTCTCTTTCCCCAGAAGGAATGGATTTGCAGGCCTGCTTTGATCTACTCTTTATGATTCTTTTATTTGTTTTAGCCACATCCTTTTCAGAGCCTCGCTCAATGAAAGATGCTTTGAATTAGGAGCTAGGGAAATGGAGTACACAGCATTCTCTCTGCCCCTCAGGAGGTGACATGGTGGGTCGCAGAGCAACCAATAACTGCTTAAAATTGACAAACTGTTAAAATGTCTGTGCTCAGATTTCTGTCTTTGGTGCACATCAATAACGTCCTTTCATCTGTCATATTTGATTTATTTTTTAATGCCTGGTTTATTCAAGCTAAAATTAGCTTTATAGTAAAATAGACAATGATTCCAAACAACATATCATTTAGTCCAGGATTACGCTTAAAGTCAAGAAGTCTACTAAGTCTGGCTTTGTTCTCGTACATACCCTAGTAACCTCATATTGGAAAAATACAATTGGCATGAAGATGTATCTAAACACTTGTAGTTCATCAAAATCATGGCTTAAAATATAATTTATATTCAAATGTTAAAGTCTGCTGAATTGAGCTGAATTTGCAAAATGGTCAGTTTTGCGTTGGTGGGTTCTTTGCAGAACGGAAACCATTAGAACATGTTGCTTGCATCTTGCAAGAAAGGCAGCTGTTTTAAACAAATGAGGAATTGAAATATTCAGCAAGACAATACATCTGGTGGAGGAACCAGATTAAGACGGTTCTGTGCCTTGATCAGAAAATGGCTGACTTACCGGAGTGGACAGATGTTAATATAAACTGGGGAGAAGTAAAAATGGAAAAGAAACAAATGAAAAATTAAAATAACTGATCGAAAACCTAAAGATATAAAGAAACTTACTTTTGTGTCTAAATAACTTAATGACACTGAAGATCGTGTAGTGTTGTTTGTCCTCACGCGGCACATTGGACTTTCTTTCTTACAGTAACAAATGCTGTACCATCTGCAAAGTTCTGGGATTTGGAATGTGTTTGGACCAAGTGGAAACTGTAAACATTGTTAATTTCTCAATGGAAGTGACCTGCTGACAGGCATTACAAGGACTAATGAAGTAAATAAACAACGTGTGTATAAATAGGGTGCATAAATAAACCTAGTAGAGGAAGCACATTCGCCATAACATCTGTCCTTTGTCCCAGGCTTGGCTCTTGAACCAGGCAGCTGGCTTTGGACACCAGGATGCTAAAGCATATTTACTTCCCTCTGAAGAATAAGCCTGGTCCTCGTTTTGCCTTTTGTTTCTCATTCTTCTTTAGCTGAGCTATCAGAGGTCTTCAAATAAATTAGATGATTGAGTGGCAGCAGAACAGGAAGACCGAATGGTCTAAGCTTTTGGCCCGATGCTTGTATTTATCAGAGCATGCTGTGCTCTAAGGTTTTCATTACTCTATTTTACGACACTCTCGGACTCTAACAGGCAGAGCAGTGTCCGGTAGTTGTAATGAAAGTGTATGATTTATACTGGATTTTTTTAAATACAGGACAGTACGAAAAGTAATGAGACATGCAAGCGAAAACAATAAATCAAAGCCAAAAGCTATTAATGTAACAGTGCAGAATTTTGGGTACAAAAAGGTCAGTGTAGTGTACAGTAAAGACACACAGGTATAGAAACCTGGAGAACAACGAGGCAGTTGAGGGCATGCTAATGATATAGTTATTATTCATTCATTCATCTTCTTGCCCACTTATTCCCAAATCCAGGGTCACAAGGATCTGCTGCGCCTATCCCAGCACACATAGGGCAAGAGGCAGGGGTACACCGTGGACGGGTCGCCAGTCCATCTCAGGG
>JAOTRA010000036.1:9380478-9393851 GCA_026260255.1 Pseudolaguvia tuberculata | reverse complement strand
ACACACACACACACACACACACACACACACACACACACACACACACACACACACACACACACACACACACACGCTGTAGTACTTACTGTACATTAGTTATACACTCACTAAGCTCTTAGGAACACTAATCACATCCTGTCTGGTTTTCTTTATTTCACTATATTGAGGAAACGGTAAAGATTAAAAATCCTTAAATATCAGCAGTTATAGATCCACTCTAAGCAGCCTGTCTCGCAACAACAATAATTAAATATCTGAGAACATGTCCTTCCTATTCCGATGCAAGGTTAGCCCTTAACTACACAGTTTAGGTTAAACATTTATTATTATTGTTTGGCAGGACATTTTACTGATTATCTAACCAAACCTGAATATTACTCTTAGCATGAAACGACAGATCCGAACATGGCGCCTGACGGTTATTACGTCCCAAGAATTCTCTTTGTTGGTGAGCCTCTTTTAAAAAGTTTATTATGCATATGTCTTCTTCTCCTTTCGGCTCCACTCTACCCTGTCCTCTACATCTGCCTCTTTTACCCCAACTACTTGTATGTCTTCCCTCACCACATCCATAAACCTCCTCCTTGCTCTTCCTCTTTTCCTCCTACCCCGCCACCTCCATCCTCAGAATTCTTCTACCAATATAATTATTATGCACCTGTATCAGTGTAAATAACTGTAGATGTTGAATTTTTTTCATGCAAAATTTGTCCGATCTGAATTATTATCGTTAGATGACATCATTTATGAACACAGTTTTTTTTTGCCCAGATCCTTCACGGACTGTACGAGCTGACATTGTTGGGAAGTACGATAACCGCAAGTTTGCTTATGAGCCTGAGGACATAGGTTTCTGTAAGTGTTTCATTAAACTGACACTTCTACACTGTGACATTCATTTATCAGCAAACAATCCCGACCTAAGAATGTCTGATTCTTTTTTTTTCTCTTCTTTTTTCTTATTGTTGTTTTTAGTGAATGAGAACATGATCAAAGCCAAAAAACCGTACCATGTAGAGCTGTAGTGTGAGCAGATTGGATCACACAGATGACCAGCTTAATAATGGAATGCTTCCTGATCTTTTTTGACATGAGTTTCATCCAGAAAATGCTAATATTCTAGAAAATAAAAGCTTTAGACCAGATTATTCAGGTCATCAACCAGATACAGTGTTTTACCTCAAGCATGACAGGAATAAATAAATAATATCTAAAATAATATCTCCCGCACTTCCTGTCTTATTTAGTTAAAAAATTTAAATGGTAGTTGGTGTCATCACCCGATAGGCTTTACACATGAAGTTCTACCAATATAATATATCCGGTCAGATTATATACCATCTTTTCAGCATATAGACAGATCAGACTATATGGCCAAAAGAATTGGGATAATTCACAGTCACATCCATTAGTCTCTATTCTACTCTATAAAATTCTCCAAACTTCAAGCCCGGATTTGTGACATGTCATCTTAGGTGCATATGATAGATAAACAGAAATATCTACAAGAGGGGACTTTAAGTGGTGTAGTGGTTAGTACAGCCTCAATTGATTTCCGGGCAATGGGTGTATTTGTGTGAAGTTTGCATGTTCTTTTCACACTTTCAAGGGTTTTCTCTGGGTACTCCAGTTTTCTTCTGACAGTCTAAAAACATGTACATTAGGTGGATTAGTGACTTAAAGTGTATATGGTTGTTTGTCATAAGTGTTGCCCTGTGATAGATTGCAACCTGTCCAGGGTGTACCATTGCCTTTTGCCCTATGTGCGGTGGAAAAATCTCAAGCCTCCCGAATTAGAAATTAAGTGAGATAAAAAATAAATGAAAGAATGGGTGCTTTAAGCTTCATCAGGGTTCCTGCATCAGATTATGAATTAGATCTATCTATCTATCTATCTATCTATCTATCTATCTATCTATCTATCTATCTATCTATCTATCTATCTATCTATCTTTTCAGTTATTTTTGTGATGGTTAAGGTTTATTTGTTGCTAAATCACTTCATCGCTCTGTAGAGCGGGAGACGAAGGTTTTTTTCTCAGTATTCTAATTAAACCTGTAGTAAAGAGGGTGTAATACTTCCCTGTCACCAATAGAGGGCACTACAGCATTACAGTCCTTTGTATTTATAATATTTGGCAGGGCCCGTCCAGGGTGTACCCCTGCCTCTCGCCCTATGTGAGCTGGGATAGGCACCAGCAGACCCCTGTGACCCAAAATTAGGGAATAAGAGAGAGGAAGATGAATGAATGAATATTTGGCAGATGATACTAGTTTGATACTAGTTCACCAGGTCGAAATGTAAATTTACTTAAAATGTAAGATACAGTATAAATATTTGTAATGTAAATAGTTAAATAGTTTATACATTTAGATGTATATTATTGACCAGCTGAAGAACATGTCGTATAGAACAAATCTATTTATTCTCTCATTCATCTTCTAACATGCATTTTCCCTAATTCAGGGTCACAGGGTTCTGCTGGAGCCTATTCCAGTGCACATAGGGCAAGAATAGGGGTGATTGTGCTAACCACTACACCACCGTGCTGCCCACTGAACAAATGTATGGTTATGTAAAATCTACCTGAATATGCTTGAATCCGGAGCCTTCTTGTTGTGAGGCAACCATGCTAACCATTACGCCACCTTAGGTGTCTTATACAGGTAACAGGCTGAGATTTGGAACACTCTTTTAAAAGCAGTCTCCTAATCTCAGTTCCTAATCTCAGCACGTTAACTGTATAAACGACAACTGTCCACAGAAGCTACTCAGGAATCACATTCCTAACTTTGCAGTATGGCCATGCCCGGAACAAGGCTAGAATAGGCTACAAAACCATCACGAGCAGTTTGGAGATGTAGCAGTCGGTCTCCCTTCGATCTGAGGCTCCAAAAAACAGCTCAGAACTACACCGAAGGTTTTTTTTCCAGGGTTTATAAGGTAGCTGGGGGACCAAGAAAACAACTGATAACGTGCTATGCTTTGGTCAGATGAGACCAAAATTAACCTCTTTGGTGTTACCTTGCTGTGTTTGGAGGAGGAGAAGGAAACCTGACTATGAACCCAAAAACACCATCAGCAGACAATGGAAATGTCCTGCCTCAATGGGATGGTTGGAGCCATACATCGCAAAATCTTGGGTAAGAACCTCACTTTTTTCAGCCAGGGCATGGAAAATAGTGACTTCAAAGACTGACTTCAGAAGAAACACAAGAAGGTACTAAAGTAGCCTAGCCATCCTCCAGAACTTAATCCTATAGAAAATCTGTGGCGCTTTCAAAACATCATTCTTAAAACGTTAGTGACTAGAAGAGGATCTGAAGAGAAAATCTCTCCTAAGACGTGTGTAAACCTGGTGGCCAACTACAAGAACCATCTGACCTCAAGGGTTTTGCCACCAAGTAATAATTCTTCATTTTCAATCATCAATTCCAATAACTTTATTGAAATGTGTTTTTGTAGTTTTGCTGTCCCTGTTATCAGTAGGGGGGGTTTTTTCTTCATTAAATATGTATGTTAACTGTAGGTGGCATGATGGCGTGGTGGTGTAGTGGTTAGAACGGTCGCCTCACCACAACAAGGTCCTGGGTTCAATTCCTGGGTCGAGCATCTTTCTATGCAGGGTTTGCAGAGTTTCTCCCAGCGCTTGTGTGGGTTTCCTCCCAATGTCAAAAAACATGTACATTAGGTGGATTGCTTAGTCTAAAATCCCAGCCATTAGAGTGCAGCCTTAGTGCTGGTCCCAAACTCGGATAAATGGGAGGGTTACATTAAGAAAGGCTTCCAGCATAAAACTGCACCAAGATCATGGAGGTGATCCACTGTGACGACCCCGAACGGGAGCAGCTGAAGGAAATACATATAAATATCATACCCTCTACCCCATATTTAACCTTTTTAATCTCTTTCTCTCTCGTTTGTTTTCATGAATGTGCTTCTAAATGAATTAATATAGCAGGTATTCCGGTTGTCTTTTTTATAGTCGTGTTGAAGTAGGAAGAAAGTGATAAATCCATTAAACATCCATGTGATTCGAAAGTTCTAATAAAAAGTTAAATTAACAAGAAAAAGTATTCAAGAAAATAAATTGCGTAGGAGTGCAGTCTATAGCAAACTTTAGTGTAGTGAAAACGCCATTTATTTTATTCATACAGGACAAATGACTAGTCTCTAATACACCTGGAATAAAATGTGATTTGCCCTTCAAGAGAACAATGTTCATGTTGCTAGGAAATGAAAATGTCCCTGGTTTTTTAAGTGCATGATAGAACGGATGGAATGTAAGTGTGTATGTGTGTCTACACCTGTAACATATTGGTCTTCAGGTGAATATAAAAATATGCCTTTTACCTTGGTTCTCTTTTTGATGTGAAGATGTTTCCTGGAGGCTATTTTCCTGTGAATAAGTGTTTTAGTTGGTAAAAGGAGCTGTGGCAGTCATTGCTCAAGAAATAGGGACATGCCTCACTCCATCACACACTCCATCACACACTGAAAGTACCAATGGACATCTTTTTTTTTTTTTTTTTAACAGATTCCCTTGGACAATATAATTTTCTGTTTTGCCGTCTAGCTTAAATTGAATTTGAAATGAACATTGCCGAGCGTATTCTGTTAGGGCCATTTCATGATCAACATGATTAGTGTTTTTCATTGCGTGCAGCTGAGTTTGCTCTAGAGTCCAAACATCTATCCTTGGCAGACTATCTCTTCCCTATGCACCTTCGGTAAAGCAAATCATCATGTATGATTCCTTTATTCATTTACATTACATTTGCATTTACAATTTGAAGTATTTGGCAGACGCCCTTATCCAGAGCGAATTACAATTAATTGTTAAGGGCCTTGCACAGGAGCAAACAATAATGGCTTGGTGTTGCTGGGAATCAAACCCCGGTCTTTCTGGTGTCAGTCCAACACCTTAACCACTAAGCCACCACTTTATTCTTTTGTGTAGTGTTTTTTTTTTTTTTATTCTAGTTTATTTTAATTAAACCCGTTTACAATAAAAGACATTTGCATCTACTATCAGCAACAAATCAAATATATCAGATATGTAACATAGAAAGGATATAATGGATTACAGTAATTCCTAATACAACCATTTATTCATCCTCTAACCAGCTTATTCATTAATTCGGGAATTCAGCAGTCACGGGGTCTGCTAGAGCATATCCCAGTGTACATAGGGTTGAAAGGAACAGGTCACCAGTTCACCACAGGGCCATACATATATGATCAACCACATACACACACACACACACACACACACACACACACACACACTCACTACTATGGGCAATTCTGAACCACCAATCAATCAATGTACATGTTTTTGGACTGTAGGAGGAAACCGGAGTACCCTGACAAAACATGCAAGAACTCCACACAGAAAGACCCCTTGCCCGGTAATCGAACCCAGAACTTTCTTGCTGTCAGAGGACCATTGTAACCACTACAACACTAACAACAAAAAAGTATTCAAAATACTGTTGGAAAGGTATTAACTCCATATTTAACCTATTATAACATTGCATAATTCCGCAACACTCCCCCCTTTTAATATAATCTTTATTAAGTTTGTTTACACTATACAGTACATACACCAATATTTCATGTTTTAACAATGAAATTAAACATTGTGGTATTTCACCCCTTTTTAATTAAAAGAAAAATACATTTTGACAAAAATACATGCTAGAAATGTAAGGATGCTTTTATTCTTATCATCACAGTGTGCGATGGCATCTTCTGCAGACGTCACAGTTTCTTTGGATGCAGCTTCTCTATACAAATTCAATACTTTTTCTTTTTTACTTTTTGTGATAAAGATAATTTAACTCAAGTAAAAGTACCAAAACATTCTAATAATAATGAAAGTAGGAAAACTCATCTATTTTTAATAGGGCAGCCGCCTCACAACAAGAAGGTCCCGAGTTCGATTCCTGGCTCTTTCTGTGCGAAGTTTGCATGTTCTCCCTATGCTTGCGTGGGTTTCCTCCGGGTACTCCGGTTTCCTCCCACAGTCCAACAACATGTACATTATGTATTTGTAAATGTGATTGTAAATTGTCTATAGGAGTGAATGTGTGTGTGAATGATTGTTTGTCTATGTGTTGCCCTGGGATGGACTGGCAACCCGTCCAGGTTGTACCCCCCCGCCTCTCACCCTATGTGAGCTGGGATAGGCACTAGCAGACCCCCGTTACCCCGAATTAGGGAATAAGCGGGTAAGAAGATGAATGAATGAATGAAAGTATTTGTAAATAGTTACTGACTGATACACAGCACTGACAGGACTATTCTTTAATGAATTATAATGAATTCCTATTAAAAATAATGTGTTTATTAACTGTCATAATCCCTGTGATTATCTTCAGCTCATGTTAACAATGAAACGCTTCCACTGACGGTAGCCTGAACGTCAAAACGCAAAGATAGTGTAAATGTCACTTCCTCCCTTGCAGATAAACTGGAAAAGTAACCCCCTGGCATTGTTGTGCCAGCCATTCATTTAGTAGTCACCCTTTCTGTTTTAGCTCTGAGAGATCTTTGACAAGGACACAGGCCTATTAATGTCTATTCCAAACCCTCGCTCAGACAATTTAGATATTCAAATACCTGCCCGCTTCGCACAAACTGTTTGCAAAGAGGAGCTGAATTGGTAATGTGTTATTAATCTTTTCCTTTCTGCAGCCTTTTCTCTTTTCACCACATCATCACCAGAGCACTAGTGCGTCCTTCTCGTTTGGCGGTTCGTGTCCAGGAAGTAGAAGGGCAAATGGTCTATTGAAACAGGAAGGTCAGAATGCAAATGACTCCTTCTCTACAAACCCCACTGCCATTCTTTCTCTCCTGTGAATAGCAATAAGGTTCTCGTTTTTAATTATTCTGTCATCAAAGAATTCTCCCTCAAAAATATTTGGCACCCAGAAAAGCCTGAGCGCTAAGATAAATGTTATTCATTTCTATGACAGTTTTTTCCCCCTTCAGCTCTATTCATTGTCCTGCCACTCTGCCTTATCTATCAGACAATTATAGCAAATCAGGCTGCCAGTGGCTGGGGCACAAGTCTGACATAAAAAACATCACCAATTAACAGGAGGCTTGCCGTTAGAAATATCCTACAATTAATGGCATACTTAAGTCATTTTTAGACAAACTTTGATACTGAAATACAGCTGGTGTCAGTCGGTATAGGTGTCCAATTAAAGTAACATAGAAGATTTGCAGTCTGAAAACTGAACTTTAATAAATAATAATACAAACAGACAATCAAAACACATTTTTTATTCTTCCACAAAAACAAAATTCTTTTTCTTCTGTGACTCTGAGTGCTTTTATTATTATTATTATTATTATTATTATTATTATTATTATTATTATTATATTGTTTCTTATTTTCTTCATTTTGATTTTAATGTACAAATGTAGAGGCGGCGTGGTGGCGTAGTGATTAGCACGGTTGCCTCACAACAAGAAGGTCCCGGGTTCGATTTCTGTGCGGAGTTTGCATGTTTCCTCTGGGTACTCCCACTATCCAAAAACATGTACTTTAGGTTGATTGGTGAATCAAAATTGTCCACAGGAGTGAATGTGTGTGTGTGTGAGACGTGTGTTCATGTACGTGTGCTCTGTCTAGGGTGTACCCTTGCCTCCTCGCCCTATGTGCGCTGGTATAGGCACCAGCAGACACCGGGACCCCGAATTAGGGACTAAGTGGGTAAGAAGATGAATGAATAAATGAATGAATGAATGAATGAAGGAATGAATGAATGAATGAATGTAGTATGTAAGACATGCTTACAAGAGGTAAGAATGAATTACGTACAGTAGTTAACTGTAGGGTTGACAGCTGGGTGGATTATTTAGCGTACTACTTTCATTCATTCATCTTCTATCCGCTTATTCCCTAATTCGGGGTCAGCTGGAGCTTATCCCAGTTCACATAGGGCAAGAGGCAAGGGTACACACTGGATAGTCGCCAGAGCTACACACAGACAAACAACCACACACACACACACTCTTATTCGCAATTTAGACTCACCAATCAGCCTAATGGACTTGTTTTTAGACTGTGGGAGGAAACTTGAGTACCCAGAGGAAACCCACAGGGAGAACATGCAAACTGTGCACAGAATGATCCCCGGCCCAGGAAACAAACTTCTTGTTGTGAGGCGACTGTGCTAACCACAACACCACAGCCCCACTTACTGCTATAAAAAAGCTTAATGCCTATAGACATTTATTATGTAAAGATGATTAGTGTTTTGAATAAATTATTATATGATTTAGATAAAGCAGATGTTAATACTTCAAAGATAAATACACATTCCCTGAACTTTCTGGGCTGTGACTCTTGGATTATAGGTTATACCAGCAGGTATGACATTAATGCCAGACATAAAGCCAAGGTCACTGGAATTCTGTGCGAATAAATAGTGCGGAGAGAAACAGGGCCACACTGTGGGTCCTCCGTGCCATTCTCCACATACATCAACTCCACTGAGCAGAAAATTGAAATGGAAATCGAAGCCTTGAATCAGCGCAGATCCTACAGTCCCCAAGACATGGACTTTCATGATTTATGATTTCTTTTAGGGCTTCAGGGGCCGCACACGCTACGTTATTTTATCCCGGCAGTGGACAGGTGAGTTTGAGTAAAATGCTTGAATGAGAGTGTGATTTGGGTTCCCTAGATATGGGGAATAGGATGAGTTTTTAGACGGACCGGACTGCCATCACCAGGCAGTGAAGGTTAATAAAGTAGACAATATTGCAGAAAAACAATAGAAAAGAGAATGATGAGAAAAGAGATGAGCGCTGCAGCAAAAAATATAAATGATGGAAAAAAGCAGTGAAAAGTAAAAGATGCACACTCGTTCAGTATATCTTACCTCCTAATGCATTTTGTCCTGGCTATAGACTTGAGCGCTGCATCTGCAAAAAAAAAAAAAAGAGGAAAGAAAAAAGTTGAAATTACATTTTAAAGCACCTTTGAGAATTTCCAGATGGGATAAGATAATACATTGTACTTTGTAAGCATTTGAAATCAAAATGAAACAATAAATCAACATCAGCAGACAATATAATGTAATAATATATAATAATCTAATATCCTTTGTGTTACAAAAAATTCTATACTCTATTTAGTACTGTCTAGATTTTATTTTATTTCAGTGGATATTTTCACTACTTCATGTAAGGGTGGTGTATTGTTGGTTCCGGACCAGAGGCAGTTTGCATGCTTTCCCTGTGCTTTTGTGAGTTTTCTCCGATTTCCTTCCATCGTTCAAAAACATGTACGTTATTTTGATTAGTGATTCTAAATTACCCATAGGAGTAAGTGTGTGTGTGTGTGTGTGTTTGTGGTTGCTTGTCTGAATGTGGCCCTGCAATGAACTGGTGACCTGTCCAAGGTATACCCCTAACTTTCGCTCTATGTGTTCTGAAATAGGCTCAAGCAGAACCCTGGAAATAAGCAGGTTGAAGAACCAGGAAACAGAATTAATTCAGAAGAAACATTAAATAATGCATCCAACTAAGTTTTCTCTCTGAGCTTGTTTGCTGACACAAAGAGGATGCAGTAGCTCATCAGTGGAACATACGTTGGGTGTGTAGTTTTTGATGAGCTGTAGAGGTGGCCGGAGTTCTCACTCTTCTTTCAGAAGAACGTGAGTATCCACCAGGCAAGGGGTGTTTAGCGTTCCTGATTCAGCAAGGCCCAACCACCGGCCATGATGGATGATGAAAGGGACTGAAAATCCCCAGCTCTGGGACTCAAAATATCCAAATCAACCTTTCTGTCTAGAAGGAAGGTGAGGACAAAGTCATTGCTGGTATTTAGGGCAAGAATTGAGTTAATATCTGTGGCAAATGATTATATCTTACATTTGGAAATTATATACAACAATAATAACAATAATAAAATACACAAACAATGCATAGCCAATAGCCAGAGCTTAACACTGAACCCAAAATCAACCAAATTTAAATTTGACTTCACATATATAATAAAACACCAGTGACGTGCAGTCAGGAAAGGCCCCGCCTCAACTGTCATCATGGAAATATAAAATTAAACATAAATTAAATGGTTATTATTTATTCAGTGTTCTTTTTCATTTATTTTCACAATGTTTGGAATTGTTTTTTCAAACTGTTCAAATACTAAGAAGAGGCGAGCGCTCAGCGATTCAGAAGGTACGTGAACTGATGTGTATCCAGTGTGTCGGGTAGTGAGGAACTGAAAGCATTTCATCCCAATTGCCTCTAATAGTATGGCAGTCACTGTTACATGTTAAGAAACTTTATTAGACACATAAATGTTTTGTTAGTTTTATTCATTTATTCATTCAACTTCTTACACGTTTATTCCCCAATTTGGGGTCACAGGGGTTTGCTGGTGCCTATCCCAGCGCACATAGGGCGAGAGGCAGGGGTACACCCTAGACGGTTCACCAGTCCATCACAGGGCAACACATAGACAAACAACCATTCACACTCATTCCTATGGGCAATTTAGAACCACCAATCAAACTAATTTGCTTTTGGACTGTGGGAAGAAACCGGAGTACACACAGGAAACCCACACGCACGTATGGAGAACATGCAAACTCCGCACAGAAAGATCCCCGGTCTGGGAATCGAACCATGGACCTTCTTGTTGTAAGGCGATTGTTCTATCCACTACATCACCGCACCACCTTGTTAGTTATATTTTAGATTTAAATTTTTTTTTTATCTATTCATTCATTTATTTATTCATTTACAACAATAAGCAATTGAAATTCACCATTCAATGTTTTAGGAGTACCCAGAGTATTAATATTACTAGTATTATCAGTAGTAGTACTTTTCTACCATCATCTAAAGCAGTAGAGGCTGTGCCATCTTGGATAAACATGAGAGAAAGAAATACTAGTGTGTGTGTGTGTGTGTGTGTGGCTGTAGCTGACACCTCTGCTTTGGTACCATCTGTTCAGGTGTGAATGGCGTGAATCCCCAGCTCCATTAGTCTGCTCGGTGAGAGGTAGCACTGTGTCACTGCTCTGGAGACTACAGCAGTGAGCAGACTAATGGCCAGCTAACTTCATTAGCATCATCATCAGCAAAATAGGCCCTTTTATTTGGCTTGGCAAACCATTTGAGTCCTTATGTACCTCCACATTTCACTTACTGTTGAAAAAGAAGCAAAAACATCTGGTAGATTCTTGTTTGTCCATTAATGAACTAATTGATTCATTGTTTTTGAATAAATGATACATAGAAAGACGGCAATGTGGCGTAGTGGTTAGCATGGTTGCCTCACAACAAGAAGGTTCCAGGTTTTATTCCTGGTCTGGGGGTCTTTCTGTGCTGAGTTTGCATGTTGTTCCAGCACTTGCGTGGGTTTCCTCCAACAGACCAAAAACATGTATATTAGGTTGATTGCCGATTCTAAATTGCCCTTAAAAGTGTGTGTGTGTGTGTGTGTGTGTGTGTGTGAAGAGTTGTTTCTCTAAGTGTGGCCCTGCAATGGACCGGCTATCTGTTCAAGGTGTACGCCCGGAAATCGAACCCAGGACCTTCTTTTTGTGAGGCGACTGGGCTTACGACTACACCACCATCTTACCCGCTTATTCCCATGAATTTAACATGTTATGGTAAAAAGAAACACAGAGAAAACATTATTCATTCATTATTCATTCAAAGGTGCTACATACAAGACAATGGATGATATAATTGGGGACACACTACAAGTGCAGGACATAAAGGGACAACAACAAGATACAAAGACAGAGACACAGATACACCGACTAATAGAAAACAACCAGACAATTAAAAGCTGAGATGAATTGCGGTGGCGATTAAATTTTTGTCACAACATATAGTGAAATGTTTTCGTCGCATATCCCATCTTAGTAAGTTGGTGATCAGCTATTGTACAGCACCCCTGGAGCAGGAAGGGTTAAGAGTCTTGCTCAAGGACCCAACAGTCCCAAAATTCCACCAACGATGAGCAGCAGTCAGACACCAGCACAGAGTTCTTACACCGGTCCGTGTTGATGTTAAACGTAAACACAGCAGTCACTAAACTCACGCACTGGTGGTAATTCGGTGGAGTCTGATGCAGTCCAGTTTATTTTCCAAGCAGCAGACGATAGCCAGTTGTTTTAGTAACTCTTTACCTAATTGTTTGAGCATTATTGATCTAATTGCTTATTGATTAAAACTATAATCATGCCTTCGTAACATTTAATGTATACAGTTGTTTGGCTAAAGATGGCGGTAGTTTAATGTAATTTGTGGAATCAAATGTTCAGCTGAAAAAAACGGTCCAGACCGGTCCACTACATTTAATCAAACATTACCCAACTGCACCTTGCAGCATGAAGGGCCCCTTAAATGTGATGTGTCTGCCTGAAAAGTACGTCAGCCCAGTCGGAAAATTGGCAGGTGCCCGGTCTATCATTGGACAATATTTAGAGAACTGGAACCTCCTTTCTCCCGATTGGACAAAGTCACTGTCTGCCCTCGTCCACATACCTAATATCAGAGTCTGTGATTTTAAATCAGTAATTTTTCAAATAGTAAGATTATTTTAGGATTTTTTAAACCATGTAACATTTAATGTCTACAGTTGTTTGGCTACTAACTTTTTTTTTTCGTAAACTGTGTATTGTGGTGCAGTGGTCAACACGGTTGCTTCACACAAAGATGGTCCTGGGTTCAATTCTGTATGCTCTTTCCTTGCGCTTGCGTGGGTTTACTCCTGGTACTTCGATTTCCTCCCGCAGTCCAAACACATGTACATTGGTTTGATTTGGTGATATTGGTGAAGTTGGAGTGGTGTCATAGGTGTGCTGGGAAAGGCTCAATCAGCCCCCATGACCCTGTATTAGGGAATAAGCAGGTAAGATAAATGTATTTATTTTTAAAGATCACTCTTCTATGCATAATGAACCCAGTCATTAGGGTTGCACAATCCAGTGCATTCTTAGTGCCGGTCCCAAGCCCGGATAAATGGGGAGAGTTGCGTTAGGAAGGGCATCCAGCTTAAAACTGCGCCAAATCAAATATGCGGATCACAAATAAAAAACTCATACCGGATCGGTTGCGGTCCGGGTTAACAACGACCGCCACATGTACTGTTAGCCGACAGGGTATCGGTGGAAATTGGGCTACTGTTGGCCAAAGCAGCATGAGGAGAAGAGGAGGAAGACGTCTACAGAGACGGCAGGCAAAAGAGAAGTGGAGGAGATTGGAGGTTTGAGTGGGTTCTTTAAATGTTGGTACTTTGACTGGTAAAGGGAGAGTTAGCTGACATGATGGAGCGTAGAAAGGTGGATGTGTTGTGTGTTCAGGAGACCAGGTGGAAAGGCAGTAA
>JAOTRA010000036.1:9332400-9353925 GCA_026260255.1 Pseudolaguvia tuberculata | reverse complement strand
ACATCTATCTATGTACCTGCCTACATCTATCTATGTACCTGCCTACATCTATCTATGTACCTGCCTACATCTATCTATGTACCTGCCTACATCTATCTACATACCTGCCTACATCTATCTATATACCTGCCTACATCTATCTATGTACCTACCTACATCTACCTATTTACCTTCCTACCCATCTATTTACCTTCCTACCCATCTATCTATGTACCTACCTACATCTATCTATGTGTGTGTGTGTCTGTCTGTCTGTCTGTCTGTCTGTCTGTCTATCTATCTATCTATCTATCTATCTATCTATCTATCTATCTATCTATCTATCCATGTCTATCTATCTATCTATGTCTATATCTATGTATCTATGTTCATATCTACATCCATTTCCATATCTACATCCATTTCCATATCTACATCCATGTCTATATCTATGTACATGTCCATGTCTATATCTATATCTATATCTATGTCCGTGTCCATATCCATGTCCATGTCCATATCCATGTCCATGTCCGTCCAATGTCTATATCTATGTGTATATCTATGTCCATATCTATCTCGGTATCCATGGGCGTATCCGTGTCTGTATCAGTGTCCGTATCCGTCAATGTCCGTATCCGTCAGTGTCCGTCCGTGTCAGTCAGTGTTCGTCCGTGTCCATCAGTGTCCGTCCGTGTCAGTCAGTGTCCGTCCATGTCCTCTAGGTCTATGCGTCTGTCTCTGTCCGTCTGTCTCTGTCCGTCTGTCTCTGTCCGTCTGTCTCTGTCCGTCCGTCTCTGTCCGTATCCATCCGTTTCCGTATCAATATCCGTGTCAGTCAGTGTCAGTCCGTGTTAGTCAGTGTCCATCCGTGTCAGTCCATGTCCTCTATCTCTATGCATCTGTCTTTGTCCGTCTGTCTCTCTGTATGTCATACCAGAATCTTACATACACACACCTCAAAAACTATTTACTTTTAGAATCTTTAGAACCTGTATAACATTTATTTACTACATTCTACAGTTCCTCCCAGACAAAATGATGGATTATTATTTTATCATTATTATTTACAGTATTTTTGTAGAACTCTGGGTATTTAGCATCTGTAATTATGTTAATCTGTATTTAATAATGTCTCTGTATATTGGAGAGCTGATTAACTGCTCAGTTTCTTTGCTAACACACCTGATCCTCTATGTAAGAGTTCTCAGATGCAGGTGTTGGTGTTGTGCTGATTAACGGCTGAGTGATATTTCCTGAGTCCCACGTGCTTCATTACGCTCTCGTCGTGATTGCACTATCCTATTTTAATCCCGCGTTACAAACTCTCACACTGTGTGATTGAAAAAAATGTGAAATTATTTTTCAAATTTTTTATCTTTGACTTACAGATGTATAATTTCTATAAGGCGGTAGATGACAGGTGGAATCAGCCAGAACCCCAGCTTGGAATCATCAGCAGGGCCAGTTTAAAAAGCTTTGGAATATCATTGTGTGCTTATCCACTGGAAATCTAAATAAGAACTTGGTGCTGGGGCTTTGAGGTGATAATAAATGACCTTGCTTTTCTTTGTGGGCTGCTTTAGGATGAAGCCGGTAAGTGACAGGACAATAGAAAGCCTCATTTCTCTGGGGGTCCAGACAGCCATCTCCTAAGGCACACAAGCACACACCTCCATTCAAGCAGTTCTAAGCACAGCTGATGACTAAAAGACTATGAAAGGATGTTGTCTGTTCCTGAAGGCGTTTGATCAAACGAATGAGGATGACTCGAGAAGAGAGAGAATCTGACTGCAGGCCCTCGAATGCTTAGAATGTTTGATTAATCCTTCAAATGTTGGAGGCACTATACTTACAGATAGCTATACATATTCCTACCTGCTGAACCATTTTCTTTTCTAGTTACAATGCTGACAAAAAAAAAATTGGAAATGGACCAAGCTAAAAAAAGTTGGGATATAACACCTAATCCCATAGTCAGACAATTCATTCCTGGGTCCTTTCTGGTCCACTCTGTCTACCTATCTTTCACATTTCATAAAGCTATCCTATCAATAAAGGCAATCCCCCTCTACCAAAATCCTCATCACTGTACTAACTATGAATTGATATTGAGGTTATACTATCAATAAAAAATACTTAAAAATAATATGATCCTTTATCAGCTGTATCAATATTTTTTCACATCCCTTGATAAAATGTCATCACAAATCACATTTTTAAAACAATTTAATAATAATAATAATAATAATAATGAATTCATTCATCACCTTATTCGCTTATTCCTTAATTCAGGGTCAAAGGGGTCTGCTGGTGCCTATCCCAGCACGCATAGGGCGAGAGTACACCCTGGACGGGTCTATATTATTATTATTATTATTATTATTATTTTGAGAGCTAATTAACTAGCCCTAGATCAATTTCCTTTAACAGACCGTTCCTTTCCCCATCTTTATGTGTTGCCTACTTTAGCACTCGACTAGAAGAGCAAGGTGTAGTCTGTGTTTAATTATTGTGTGTGAGAGAGAGAGTGAGAAAGAGAGAGAGAAAACGACTGCATTGTATGGACACTCACTCATGTTCTCCTCCTCATCCACATCCATAGTGAAGAGCTTCTGCTGAGCCCGAGCCTGCCGCTCCCCGGCTCCACCTATGACAGTGACAGATAAAGAGAAAGATAATAGGTTAATGAAGCAAGTCTCTTTCCAACAAGACTTTTCACACCATCCAACACAGACTAATGCTTTCCATGGCTTGGAGCTAAGAGCGGAAGATTCTGGGTGTAGCTATAATGGAGTGCACAGAAAAAGAGAAGATAAACGAATCTGCAAAAAATGTCTACAGTAAGCTTTATAAATATTTAGCAGTGAAAACTAATCTTGTGGACAGAGAGAAGAGAAAAGAGGAAAAAGGGCCACAGCTGACAGCCCCTAATAGCCACAGCCGTCTGTTGTGACTTAATATCCATTTGATTAGGCCTCATTTTAGCTGCCTTGGAGGAGAAATTACAGCTATTGACATTTAAAGCCTTTTAGTCACAATACAAAACACAGATTCTGCAATAAGTAGAAAATGTTAAACAGGACACAGAGGACAGGAGTCAGCACGATCAGTCGTAAAAAGCATTTCACAGCACAGCCAATGATTGTATGATTGTGTATTTCATTTGTTGTTGAATGAATGCCGTGTTTCTGTAAATATCATGACAAAAAATTCCTTTATCCGGATTTTCATTGTTATCCAAAGCCACGGTTTGCCTATATTTACTCAACAGGGATCATACGTTTGCAAGAAAGTCACTTGGAAGCGATGTACCATGGGGGTTTTTAGCTATAGCCTCGCCCTGACGCTGCCGCACTATTTATGCCTGGTAAGTTAAAGTGAAGATCTAAGGTGTTTGGCCATTTCCATAGAAACTAGCAGATTAAACTACTAAGAGCATTGCACTGTGCATGCGCCGCCATCTTGGGCAGTAATTATGACAATTATGGATGCGGTCTTTCTCAAATTAGAGGCTGTGAACAAAACTTTAGCTGAAAGAGTCTACACATCTTGTAGGGATATAAAACATTCACCGGCTCAATACCTAAAACTAGATCTTCTATAATTCATTTGTAACTCCTGTATCATGGGCTAGCACTCGCAGCCGTGGAGAACTTAACTAGATCTTGGATGTAAAACATACGATTATTATGAAACTTCATCATTTATACAGTTTTTCCTATACAGTAAGAGGCCGAATGCAGAGCTTTGCCCCCTGTTACAGTCCTGAAGGGTACACATGGCTAAGGGGTAAAAGCCGGCTCTGTTCCAAACAGGCCAACCAATCACCGGCACTGCTGTTTCTCACTGCTCTGGGCTGCTTTTGTCTACATACATTTCGAGGGGAACATGTGAGGGCGAGATTAATCAACAGCATAGGAGCTTTGATTCAAAATGAGGGCACAAACGTCACTTTATCATAGTCTACCATTGGAAGAAAGTAAACATGAACCTCAACGGCTTTAAACAACCAACTGAATCTGTGCATGAAGCGAGTTGCTCTAAACAATCGGACAACACCAGTAAGCGAGCACAGGGCCACATGGTGCCAAGTAGAGCAAATTGAAACGATGGTGAGGCAGTATTTGATAGAACAGCATGGCCTGCTGCGATACCGGCCAGCAAACACTAGGTTTGGCAGATGTACATTCACAGAGGAGCTTCAGAAATGGACCAATGATCCAATTATTTAGCACTTCACCACAACAGAGGACTCAAGAAAACAAGAAAAACAAGGTCAGGCTAGTGATGAGGGGGAGAAATAGCAACAAAACGAGGGGTGCCAGCTGCCCGCTATGAGGAACTGAGGGCCAACAGGCTGAGACTTATGTGAAAGGCACACAATAGAGCAGCTGGTGCTGATCACAGCCTTCTGCCTGTATGCGCACCATTCTTCACAGCCGACACTCTCTTAAGCTAAACTAAATGGCCTAATTAATCTGGCCTAATGGTCGGTGACAACAAATATGCTAGCACAATTATTACCCTATTAAAGATTAATATTCCACTGGAAAATTGAAAAAGGACTAGTAAAGGGGGAGGAGTTCCGGAAGCATAATTACTTGAAGGTAATTTTAAGGTGTTTGTATAAAGCTGACCATGTGATAAACTCTTTCCTTCAAAAATCTTCGATTGCGTAATGATCTGTGGTGTGAAGAGGATGGAGGACATTGTGACTCGGGCTTGTTCTGGACCTGTCGCCTTTAATTTAACCTCCTCTGCTGTTCTCTTTCTGCCCATGAATCTATAAGAAGCACTGAGATCAGCTTTAATCTGCCAGTGTAGAAAGGATGCGCTGCTCCTGATGCTCCAAGAGGCTTTACTCTAAATTTTTTTCCCCAGTAGAATGGAGAGATGCAGGGCTTCCACAAGGTCATTGAGAACAAGGGTGCTAAGGCAGAGATGACTGCACAGAGGTAGATGATAGCCAGGGCTGAAGGAGAGAGTGTCTCATCACGCGGTCATGTGGTGTTGGACAGCACGGCGCTGGCACACAGAGGCTTGTTTGGCGCTAATCCGGGGAGATAAGCAGACTGTGTGTATTAGTACAGCTGTGTTTGGGCAGAACTTACCCAACCACTGCAAACACACACAAAGAACATGCAGGGTAACATTAAATTTCATTTTCTGGACAGGTAGCCAGTCCATCGCAGGGCCACACATAGACGAATTACACACACACACACACACACACACACACACACACACACACACACACACACACACACACACACACGGGAATTAAGAATTACCAATCAACCTAATGTACATATTTTTGGACTCTTGGAAGAAACCATAGTACACAGAGATGCACACTCGGCTGAGAAAGGCAAACCCCCCACCCATCCAAAAAAAAATACAATCTGGGACCTTCTTGTTGTGAGGCAACAGTGGTAACAACTACACCACTACAAGAAGAGAAGAAAATAAAATTTTATTTTAAAAGACACATCAAAGAAAATTTACATTAAAATTCCTACATTACAAAGAGATTTTCTGTCCTGGCGTGACAATGCCCCTTTGCACAAATCCCCTGATCTCTATAAAGACAAAACTTGAGGTTCGTGTATAAAGTCGGTACTCGTCCCCTCTAAACAAATACAGAGATAAATTGGAATCCTAAAATATTAAATGACCTCCTTCTCCTCCTAGTTGCCGCAGGCACATTGACCGCCCAACCTTCAGACGCTGCACAGTCTTCCCATTTCTCAATATGAAGAAAAAAACCCAAAAACTTACATATTATTGGAAACAAGGTCCAAAAATGAGATCCACTATACACAACACGTTACTATTAACTGTTTTTAAAGATACATTTTTTATAATTGGATATCTGGTAATCCTTTTCATATAATCGCAACAAACTGTATGTTGAAAAGTCGGTTTGGAGAGGGAGGGGGGGGGGTGTGTGGACTATTTCACAAAACCTGACACTTTGTCTAAAAGTGACATTCTGGATAAGCAAAGAAACGAGTATTCTCACACACCCAGGCAGTGTGTCGGAAATGTTAAGCTCCTGAAGCAGATTTAAACTGACAAGGCCAGTCAGTATGGGTTTTATTAAAATAGCACCAGGTTTGAAATATTATAATCCTGATGTCACGCAGAGGGAAAAAAAACCCAGCCATACATTCACACACTGCTCAAACGAGTCAGAGCGAGACAGCGAGTCAGGCGGTTTCCTTTTCATGATTAGTTTTGGCACTCATTAAACATTAAACGCAGTTAAAAGACTTCCTCAAGGAGCTTCTGAGAGAGAAAATGGTTTGTACACCAACACCATGTGGTAAGTGGCATCCAATATAGAGACACGGTACTGATAGATACAGTTACTGACTGTTGAGAGGGAGAGCAGAAAGACTCAGGTTCAAGCCCAAGCACTGCCAAGTTGGGTCCTTGAGTGGGCTTGTGGTTAGTACGAGCATGGAAGGTCCAGGGTACGATTCGCGGGCCGGGGATCTTTTTGTGTGTAGTTTGCATGTTCTCCCAGCGGTTGCATGGGTTTCCTCCAGGTACTCAGGTTTCTTCCCACAGTCCAAAAACATGCAGATTAGGTTGATTGGTGATTCTAAATTGTCCATAGGAGTGAATATGTGTGTGATTGGTTGTTTGTCTATGTGTGGCCCTGCAATGTACCCTTGCCTCTCGTCCTATGTGAGCTGGGATAGGCACCAGCAGACCACCGTGACCACGAATTAGAGAATAAGCGGTTAAGAAGATGAATGAATGAATGAATAGGTCACTGTATGATAGCTGATCCTGTGCTCTGTCTCCAACTTTCCAAGATGGGATATGCGAAGAAAAACTTTCACTATACGTTGTACAGTGTAAACTAATGTATGTGACTAATATAATTGGAGTTTAAGATTCTTATGTGCAGTAAGCTTTAATATTAAAGCTTATTGCATGTAAGAATCTTAAATTCCAATTATATTTGAAAGTGGTAGCGTACTGGTTAAGTCAATTAAATTGATCATTAAAAATTTTATTGAATTGAATTAAGTTTGAATTGATCATTCATTCATCTTCTTACCCACTTTTTTCCGTGATCCCAGCGCACATAGGGCGAGAGGCAGAGGTGCACCTCGGACAGGTCACCAGTCCATTGCAGGGCCACACACAGACAAACTATTAATAATTGTAATTTTAGTATCATTCTGTGAGTCCTATACAAATTTATTGGTATTGTATGATCGTTCTCCTTAGAAATAGATGGTAGTATCATGTCACACAAATGTCACTATTGATAGGATGGGTCCAAAAGTCTTTCAATCATTTATTCTGTCATTCCCTAATCACAGGGGTTTGCTGGAGTGCACATAGAGCGACAGACAAATCACACACGCACGCGCACACACGCCTATGTACCGGAAACCAGAGTACCCAAAGTAAACTCGCACAAGCGTGAGGAGAACCAGGGACCTTCTTGCTGTGAGTCAGCACGCCACCTTAGTGTACTTTATAATGGTAAAAGTTTTACAGAGCGAAAATGCATAAAGAGAGTCTTACTTTATTCCCTGTTAAACTACTAATCAATTGGGGGTCAAACCCGGGTCTTCAAGTTGGTAGCCAAACACCTTAACCAGCATTTTCCAATTCAGATGCGTTACAACTAATGCACCAAATCAAATATCCTCCCCCTCTTAAAGATGCTCTTCCTGTTGCAGACAGTCACCATCCATCACTTCTCTTTCCATAAAAAACAAAGAGGATTATGAAGTCTGAATCCTTCATGTGTTTAATCTAATCGAAACTGTTGAGCTTTATGATAATGTTCTAGGGGAAGGCGTAATGCAGAGGTGGTAGTACAGAGGTTAAGATGGGTTGAGATGTTAAGACGTCGAATTGCTAATCGAAATCTTGTGGGTTTGTTGATACCTGATCAAGGCGCTTAATCAATTGCTCAGTTGTATGAAGATAAATGCAAGATGCTAAGGATAAGAGATCTGCCTCCAAAAAATGTAACACAATCAACAGCAAGGTTTGCGGGAAAAATGTGGGCTTTAACTTATAGTTTTTTGGCAGCAGAGTGTATGGCTGGCTGACAGGACGAGCAATGCGCCTACCCTCGAGTCAGAATACAGCAGGACATCCTATAAATAACCAACATTATGGCCAAGCGGCTTTCCACTAGGAGTCCTGATGATCTAAGAGCCTGTCAGTGTGTGATGCAAAGCAGCAGAACTGAAATCTTAAACTGACGCCAACATGCGCTACAAACTAGTTCCTAGTTCAAATAGGGTTGGTGTAAAAGAACTGACCTCAACATTACTGAAGTTTACGGTAAAGCAGGAACAGCCAGACTGCCTCCTCGTGTAGCATCAACATGATCACCTCTTGTAGCTGATTGAGCAAAACATCCTTGCAGCCATTCTCCGAGATTTAGTAAAAATCCTTCCCAGAAGAGCGGCGATTATTACAACAATAAAGAGAGACTGAATATCGAATGAGACAGTCAAACAGCACACATGGGCGTGATAACTATATAGCGTATCGTATACCATCTCTTTCTTTAGCTAAATTATTTAGAGGAAATATGTGTGAATGGCTGAGATGGACTGGCAACCCGTCCCGGGTTCAAATGCAGGGGATCTTTCTGTGCGGAGTTTGCATGTTCTCCCCGCACTTGCGGGGGTTTCCTCCGACAGTCCAAAAACATGCAGATTAGGTGGATTGGTGATTGTAAATTGTCCATAGGAGTGAATGTGTGTGTGAATGTGTTGCCCTGAGATGGACTGGCGACCCAGGGTGTACCCAACGCCTCTTGCCCTATGTGTGCTGGGATAGGTGCAGCAGACAAACCCCCGTGACCCCGGATTCGGGAATAAGCGGGTAAGAAGATGAATGAATCATCATCATCATCATCATCATCATCAGCCAGTCTGTCTAGAAGAGACCTCCAAAACTACCTATTAAAGCTGCTATTAATGTAAGAAAAATATGGTCACACCAAATTTTTACTTACATTTAGTAAAAACTTGGTAGGTAATTTGCTAAAGAAAATGAATGATATTATTTTTACTGAAACCTTTACAAAAATGTCCCAAACCTTGGAGGTCAGTCTCTTCAAGAAGAGCTGGAGACCTTACCACAGTTTTTCTAGATTTATCCCAGTTTGTTCTGTTTCTCCATGTCAATCTAGACAGATTGGAGGATGATGATGATGATGATGAGATCGGATCACTGTGTGGAGCACTGGCTGTTGTAGGACTTCTTTTGCCCTTAGTACAATTAATAGCAAAATCAATGCTTGGGAAAAGTAACTGATATTTCAAACTAGAGCAAAACCATTTTAACCTGGTGTCAATACTATTGTTTTAATCATTTTGGCTATAGAAACTTGCACTTATTAATGGCTACTATATTCTACCAGTTATTATGGTAACCTCCTGCATTTTATTAACCTTTAAGTGGATTTCAAGGTTATGTGCTAAATGCTTTTAAGTGCTTCAGGAACACAACAGCAGTACATCCTTCATGAGAGTGCTCATGCATGCTTGTGTGGCGAAAGGAAAGGATTTAGCTAGAAAAAGCAGCAGCAGAGGCAGAAGCAGCTAACTTTAGAGCAGAAATGCTGAGTCCACAATGCGGTTCTTCTGCTATCAGAAGCTGAGCTTAGCTAGAGGTTGCGAAAGTGCAAAAGTCTTTGTGCTGATGAGGAGGGTTTAATATCTGATGGCCGGCTGTTCATCAGCATTTTGCAGCAATGACAGTCTGACTAGTGGAAATGTATGGCGGACCGGATGTGATTTATTATTTTAATTTGACACAGGAATCTATTATTGAGAAGAAGTTGTCTATTTCCCAATAAAGAAATGAGGTAAAAGATTTTTTGTTGACCGATACATAGAAAAACACACTCATACGCACATGTGGAAATATATTAACACAGTAGATGTAACAGTTCTCCATTTCGCACAAGCTCTGGTATTTTCCTCCAGGTGTACTCATAAATCAGCAGCACAGACGAGTAATGGCAATAAAGAGTCCATCACCACAAGGACGAGTAACCGGAAAAAAATGACGTGTGATTGTTCGGCCGCCTGCTCTCGACTTTTACAAAGACCCTGACATTCTTTTATTTCTCTGTCACCGCCAGCACCATTTAGGCTAAAAAATATGGCTGTTCAATGCACCGGTTGCCTCCGTGCTGAGGTAAGGATTTATGCATCATTGATTTAGCCAGCTTCTCAACTACAAAACTCAGAAGGCGACTCTGTTCCACTTTTATGGTTGAGCAGCACTGCTTGCTGTATTTCGACATGGGAATCATTCTCGGCCTGGTGTAAACCAAACTTTTGATTGGATTAAACACAGACTGCATAAATGCGAAAAAACTGAGAGAAATATGATGCAACACATGGCAAGGTGTACATATGAAGGTACCTCTACATACATTTTACTTCCTGAGTGGGGAAGTGAGGAGATTTACACCATAAACATAAATTCCCGTGTGATGTGACCAGTTAAGAGTATGTGCCAGTAAAATATTACAGTGAATTTATAATTGTGGTTTAGTCTTTAGACATATTACAGAAGGTCTATACAAATTTGGACCAGAGAAGCATGTTCAGTGTTCTACAGCTGGAATCTGAGATAAGTGCAAGACTTTAGCCAGAGCTGTGCCATTGTGCAAGAATTTAGCAGGCATGTCGTAAAACACCTCGCTCTCCACCATCACACCAAAAAAAATGGACAAGCTTTCACTGGACATTAGAAGAAATGAGTAGTGATACAAAACCCATTTACAATTAGGCTCCCCATCAGACTCCAATTACAACACATCCAGTGCAAGGAAAAGTCAGTTCACTCCTTATCTCATTACAGGCCAAACAGGAAGACACAAGGTGCAGTGTAAGGAGGAAATAAAAGTATTAAGAAAAGATGGAATCATTACTAGATGTCCTAACCCTCTAATAATGAGGTCTCAGCACATCTCTGAGCTTTCCTCAAGCCACAGAAGGTAATAATGCCAAAAAGAGAGCAGGGTTTGACGTTTAATTCTGTAAGGAAGACGATATCAGTTGGAAGAAAGTTGCATAAATAAATGCAGAATGCGTTTAATCAAGTACCAATCATCTGAAGCTTTTCAGAATCAATATTTATCTAAAAACATCCCCCAAAAATAATTTAATAAAATATTTAACAAGTTTAAAAATGGCGGAGCGGTGGCGTAATCGACAGGACGTTCAATGTGGCCCCGCGTTCAATTCCCGGGTCGGGGATCTTTCTGTGCTTTGCATTTTCTCCCCGCGCTTGTGTGAGTTGCCTCCGGGTACTCCGGTTTCCTCACACAGTCCAAAAACATGCAGATTAGGTCGATTGGTATTTGCAAATTGTCCATAGATGTGAATGTGTGTGTGAATGGTTGTTTGCCTGTGTGTTGCCCTGTGATGGACAGGCTACCCGTCCAGGATGTACTCCCGCCTCTCACCCATGTGCGCTGGGATAGGCGCCAACATGACCTTCGAATAATGGAATAAGAGGGTAAGAAGATGAACGAATGAATGAATGAAGTTTAAAGACTTCATGTTCTTTAGCAGTGGACTGGACGTGGCGAATACACTTTCTAAGGCTAAGGGAAGAAAGTTATTTTGTGGGTTAAATGAGAAAATACCTGATATTTAAATTTATGCAAAGTCAATCACAGAATGGGAAAATTCTGACCATCATTTGGTGGCCAGCATACATTTCTATCTGAGCAAATAGGCACTAAGGGCAGTGCTCATTGGCCCAATCGTGGCTTGGTAGTGCTGGGAATCAAACCTGGGTCTTCCAATAAGCGGTCTAAACCCTTACGCACAGCAGTACCACATACTCCATTACAATGCTATATAGAATGGTTGTAGTATGCGATTTTGGACTGGGTCACTAACTAGCTTTCATTTACTGTTCTGCCGAATGTAAAAGTAAAAAAAAGGTACTAAAAAAAGAACTAAATATTATTTTTGTTTACTTCAGCATAGGGAAATAAAAAAAAAGGCTTATAATAAAAACTTTCTCTTCAAAATCTGAGAAAAAAATGCCAATTCGTCTATTGTCTATAGGCCTGTTGCCCTGCAAGTCTGAGACAAGGTGTCCGCTTGTCAACAGCAGGTGGAGGTCGGAGGGCGTCAGGCATGGAAAGGTAATCATGAGGAGGGGGGCATTCAAGTTCAAGCGAGCAAAGCAAGAGCAGACAGAGATGGATGGGTTTTGCCAATATGGTGGAATATGAGAAATGCTGAAAGCCTGTGTTTAACAAACTGTCAAAGCCACCACACCAAGTCCTAATGCAGACAGATTGATCCAGTGCTCCAATCTGATTCATCCAGAAATAAGGAGTCTGTTCCAAAATGGAGCAGCAAGCCAAAACTCATCTCTTCTTGGTAGCCCTATAAAATGATATCCTATGCGTCAGCTGGATTTCTCATCAATGATACAGGGAAACCTGTTTTGGAATAAACCAAAAAAAAAATTAACTGGCTTTATATTTGAACGAATTGTCAGATAGATGTTGGTAGAAGGCATGTATGTAGGCATACACAAACTGTACTCTGTTCTTCTGCAGTTCTGCACAGTGGCTGACCTCAGGTAATGATCCTTAATAGAGCACACGTGCAAGTGACGCTGGCTGACCGAGTGCTTAATGAAGAGAGGCTCCCGGAGGACAGAGCTGCCCGTCGCTCTACCTGATTAAAAGTGATGGGTTGGGTGTGTGAGGTTGACGAGCGCAGTCACCCCTCCCGCCTCACCATGAGCTGTGCAAACCGCCTGTTGCCCAAAAAAACCCGCCGCTACATTATTCAATTACTGCACTTTAATGACTGATAACAGATTTGAATTAGTCTGCCACCACCAATTTCACCAATTTCACCATTTTTTTACACTTTGAATGCTTTTAGGACTTTACTACTAAAAAAGGGGCAAGGCAGAACGCTTTGACAAAGTGGCTCTTGATTGATAGGACTTGACAAATGCACTCGGGTTGGGGTTTTTTGGTGGAGGGGTGGTGGTGACTGCAATAGCCTCACCATCATCGTTTTACTGAAAGTGCAATGATGAGAATGTGTGGGAATTAGTCAATTGGGTTTTGAGAGGAAAATGACCTCTCCTTCCATCAATAAAGAGCAAACCAGACACTGTGACAAGCAGTGGCCTAAGTTTCATCTGCTCTCAGCAGTTTGACAGGAGTACAACATGCTGCTTAGAGGTACAACAAATATCCAGAAAACATCTGATCTTCTTAGAAGACTCAAAATGTCCAACTTTAGCTTTGAAAACGGTGATGACTGTCTCACTTTTGATGGCTGTCTTAGTCAAGTGGTCATGCTTGGTTAATGATCTGACTGATTGGCCAAATTAATCACGACTTCAGCAGCAACAACAGCTGAAGGACAAAATCCCTTTCAATCTGCGAGTGTGTAAACTGTGTATAGTTAACGACAGTACTGATTTAAGACTGTGTTTTTAACACTATGTCCTGTCAGTCCTTACATTTACAGCATTTGGTAGACGCTCTTATCCAGAGCGTCTTATATTTGATCTCTTTTATACAACTGAGCAATTAGGGGTTAAGGGACATCTTCAGTGGTTGGTTAGTGAATCGAACCCTGGTCTATCATATCAGTCCAACACCCTGACCCCTAATCCAAACCTTCTTTACTTAACCCCCCCCCCCCAAAAAAAAAAAACAACTGAAGAACGCCAAAAGGCAATATTTATAATTTGCTAACAAATTTTGTGAAGACATGAATAACGTTTTTATAGGTTTAAGAAGTGGCATTTATTTAATACCTGTAAAACTTTCCTCATTATACAGTAAGCAAAACAAAGTATGTGTACCGAGAACTCGTTAAGAAAAACACTATGCAAAACTTTTCCGAATGTCCTATGGCTCCAGTCTAGTCTTTCAAATATACATATAACATATATAACGTACACTGGAATCCGAAGGAGAGACCAATCTGCAGAAGTAGTGCTCATGCAACACAGTTTTCCAGCTGTAGTATAATCCATATTCTTTCACACGACCCGTAAAAGTAGAAGATTTTGTATATAGTCGCCTCCTTTTTCTCAAGATCAATAAAACAACAACATACACTAATAATATTACATTAACAAATCTCCTCCTGAGAACAGTGTCCTGTGTCCTTAGTCTTCCCAAAAGACTAGTAAATACCTCTGGACCTGCTATTAGAATTTAAAGAATCTGTTCATCAGTTCATATCATAAACAAGCAGCAACATGACGCGTGTAGCCACAGGCTGATGTCTTTAGCTGGCTAAAAAAATCACTGTGTGAGGTACACAGATACACAGTCACTATAACAGTATATCAGTGTTTGTGCTGTTTGTGAAAGACACCTAAGAGGTGTGTGTGTGTGTGTGTGTGTGTGTGTGTGTGTGTGTGTGTGTGTGTGTGTGTGTGTGTGTGTGTGTGTGTGAGTGGAGAAAAGAGCTACACTGCATTATAATAAGACATGGCAAAAGGACACACAACCTTTAGTGAATTAGACGTACAGATACAGATGAAAAAAAGTTGAACTAATAACACTTTTTACTCAAGTTACAATAAAGAAGTTCCGGCACAGATATGTACTTAAATAAAAAGTAAATCAAATACCAGAAAATTTAATAATTTATTCATACATGACTAATTTGGGTTACAGGGTCACTGCTGGAGCATTTCTCAGCACACAAGGCGAAAGGCAGGGCTACACCCTGGAGAGGTAGTCAGGCCATTGCAAGGCCACACAGACTAAAAACCACCCCCACACAAACACCCCCATACACACCCATGCGCACACAACCCCGCGCACCCCCCACCCCTCACACACACACAGGCACACTCACTCCTATAGACAAATTTAGGGAATCGTATAAGGGGATCTTCTTGCTGTGAGGCGGCGGTGCTAACCACTAAGTGTGTGGAGACCACTAAGTGTGTGGAGTAAAGAGAAGGAGAGCAGCCATGTATATATGCTAATAAGCATAGAAAACATGATAAATGCTTTTTATATTTGCTTTTGCTTTGTGAGGATTTGTTGGATTTGTTATGCAAGCTTATATTATAGTCCGTTTGTTATTGCATGTTTTAAGTTACAGCGTGTACAACATCCCTAATTAAACGATACCAATTGCATATTCTAAGCTGCTTCTAGATCATAACACACACACGCTTTCTCTCTAAAGTGTTCCGCTACAACAGACCCTGTATGGCCCAGCCCCCTTTATGCAGGCTGCTAATCAAGTCTAATTACGCTGTTGTAATGCAGCTCTCGTGTAACCCAGCTAATTTCCTACTATGACAGAGCGTTGCTGCTGCTGCATTGTTCAGACCTTCACCCACAAGGCAACAGGCATACAATAGCGTAGCAGTCTTAATCAGCAATGAGGATTGGCATCATTTGGCCTAATGAATATGCAGACGTCTCTGTTAGCGGGCGGGTAATGGGATTCAGCCCTGATGCCGGCAGACTGAGAAATATTGAAGCGGCAGCGGCGGCAGCAACAGCCTTGAAGAGGATAATCATTCATTAATTACTTAACAAACCAAATAATTAGGAGAGGAAAGTTTCATGCTTTGTGCCATAGTTCAAAATAATTTAATTCAAGTTATTCGATTAATCCATTTCTGCTGGTTTACACAAAAGGTTGGAAATATGAAGAGCGACAAAGCAGTAAAGTTGGGAGGGTCTCAAATATTTTCTTGGCGGGAAAAAGAACCACTGATCTAGAAAACAGGCTGATATAAAGATGTTCCAAAGGTTTTATTCAGAAGTATAGTGTTTTGCTGCAACCTGCAGTCTAGCTTGAAAATCTGTACGCTCGTTTCTAACTTCTGAAAAGGATGTGAAGCTACCAACGCTGGCGTCGTCAGCGAGAGTCATGCATCATTGTTAATATCCAGTCCATCTGAAACAGCTCATTTGCGTCATTCTGCTTGCTGTGCAGAAACCGGCCTCTTCCTCATTTCACATGTCATCAGCGGCCCAATGGAGAGGCTTCCGGCTGAGACCTTACTTTTCTTCTAGGAATGATTATCTGATTGAAAAAGGTTCTGGCCAGCCTGTAATTGAGAAAGTTGAAAATGTGTTTTTATACATTCATTACATGCCCCAGTTAAGGCTTTAAAGACTTCGACGCGTCCATGTGGCGGTAAAAAGACATGATGATGCATCATGCACATGCTTCCATCTGGGCAGATGTTTGAATGAGTGAGGGAGGATTTCACAGGGTTTAGATTAAGCGAGACGTTGTTGCATGTTCGGTTACGGCTCTCCTGCATTTCTGGCACTGGCTGACAGAAGAGCGAGACACACTACTATTTGCGACAATCGTCTTAACTCGGCATGTGATTTTACTGCTATGAAAATGCGATTTCAGCACCTCGGGACTTTTCCTCTCCTTTCAGTAAAGCTGCTGCAGAGCGAGTGGGTATTAAGGCAGACGGGTTAAGGTGCGTTGTAGTGCTTACTGAAAGTAGCTTTAGGCTCCACTCCTAATCCAACACAGCCTCCAGCACTCATAAAATCCCTGCAGAGGAAACACACAATTTCTAGCTTTTCTCAGTCGCTGCTTTGGACTGATGAAATCCCGAAATTAAAACACTTTCTTTTCAGGTGATGTAAGAGAGGACAAAGCTAGAGGTGAAGTAATGACTTGAATGTGTATATTGGCAAAAGTTTGTGGACCATCAGATCCGTATGTAGTTCCTCTCCAAACTGCTGCAAAAATGGAAGCCACCAGTGTTTTTGTACCACTCTCTCCTTCTCTCACCATCAGTCTCTCTCTCTGTTGTTTTCAGTTTCTCTCTCTCTTTCTTTTAATCATGACACCTTGGCATATTTTATATATATATATATATATATTACAACAAATACACATTTTGTTATATGATCCATCTGCACCCTGATTTTATTCGTATTTGTCTCACTATTACTTCAGCATGACTATAAGCATGTTTATACAAGAAAATGCAATAATAATAATGATTATTTAATGTTAAAGAAAAAAATAACAGCTTAAATGCCATTTTTTTGGACTGATCAGAATTTAATAGCACTGTGACTCACGGCATCATCTGTACCCTGGTGTCCAATACATTTACAGCATTTGGCAGACGGCCTCAACCATAGCGATTTATATTCATCATCTTTATACACTGCAGTAATTGGAGGTTAAGGGACTTACTCAGAGGCACAGAAGTGACTACACTTGATGCTGGGAATCAAACCCGGAGCTTCTGATGAGCAGTCCAACACCTTAACCACTGGTAGCTACTATTTGAAGTAACATTTTCAGACATTCATTTTGCCATTAATTATTAATAATTCAGTGAAATCGGACAATTGTACGTGCTGCATTCATAAGTATGATCATGATTTGCATCATAGAATGAAATGAATAAACAGAGCAAAATGACACCCTACAGAAAAAATGTATAATAAATTCAACCTTAATTTTTGGAAGGAGCACATACTTTTGTTCCTGTTTTTTTCCCACATTCAATATTTTAAACTAATTTTATTATCATTAAAATAAATGAATGAAGTGGTGTTGCTGGCTCTGGTGTAAGTTCAGAACAGGGTTTTTTATTAGAAAATAATCTATCCTGGGGAAGAACTTCACCGCCATTCTCTGAATATTCTTGTAGAACATCGCATCCCATTGCCTTTTACTCCTCACATCATTTTCATTTAACCTTATCTTCCAGTGTAACCAAAGTCTTACACTGAAAGAGTCTGGAAATTGGGTGGAACATTAGTCGGGACTATGATGGTAATATTAACGCATTGACGAGTGACCTCTTCTCTAGAATATAAAATCATCTCCTTTTGGAGAACATTCAGCAGTGTCTAAGCCATCATCCTAGTTAAAGCTTTCTGAGAAAAGAAAAGAAAAGAAAAGAAACAAACAACTGCTGATTTTGCTGCTGTCCGTATCCTGAACCAGCAGGAACGTTTAAAGAAAAAAATAAGACAACGTTGTGACATCTACAGCAGAACACTGATTAAACCCAAATCCTGATTAAGTTCGTTAAACCCCAAGGAGGTATAATATTGTACTAATGATCTACTTTCTCATCAGTCAACGAGCCTGCTGAGTCCGGCGTGTCTACAGCTCTCCTCGTCTTCAATTGTTTTTTTTTCTCCTGAAAATGAGAAAACGAAGCTTATACTCATTTTTGGTAGGAAAATGATTTTAAATAACAATAAACATCCTCTTGCCTACTAATGTTCTCCTTCTGAATTAACACGACAGGAAAACGCTGACAACGGCCAATTAATGTATAAATAGAATTGAATTATAAGCTATAACATGATAATTCAGGTACAATAACTTGAACACGTTTTGATTGCCTCAAAATAATTCATTCATTCATCTTCTTACCCGCTTATTCCCTAATTCGGGGCCACGGGGGTCCGCTGGTGACTATCCCAGCGTACATAGGGCGAGAGGACTATCACCAGTCCATCTCAGGGCAACACATAGACAAAACTATTCACATTCCCGGTGGTAACCCATGCAAGCGCGTGAAGAACATGTGGAGAACTCTGCACAGAAAAGTCCCCGCCCGGGAATCGAACCCGGAACCTTCTTGCTGTGAGGCAACTGTGCTATCTAATGGGTTAACTGAGATCCTGGCTAAGATATGGTGGTTGAATCAAAATGAATATACAAACTAGGGATTTCTATTGATTTGGAGAGTTTATGAGATATGCGAAATCCATTGAAGTAAAACATATTATAAAGTACATACTGGATCATATTAATGGCCGGAAATTGTTCTCCCAAAAGTTGTACAAAAATTGTTCCCATCCTTGTGAACTAAAGTTCCGTAGAGGAAACGCTTTGTAAAGAGAAAATACATTTTAAACATGTGACCTTAGAATATGTTATCTAAAGTTTTTGTTCTAGAAAGATCTGTGATGACTATGAAGCAAGTTTCTACCAGCTTTAGCAGCTTGCCCACTGAAATACACATCCAACATCTCCAAGGGATTAAAGTCATGTAAATTAGAGTTTCAGAAGAGCACAAAATCCCCCATACACACATCTATAAGCTAAATAACCCCCCCACACAGAATTTACACACACCGACTGAACTTGCTTTGGCATGCGATGGTGCGAGTAGGCTGACCTTTGCGTTCAGAGCGTTTCTTGCGCCTCCTCTTAAACCTGGTCCTCATGAGGCAGTAGTAGGCACTCATGCAAGACGAGCAGTCCAGCAGCAGCGCCATGCTACACCGTCGGTTAGTTCTCAGTCCTCTATCTGACACACACACGCTTCAGGGTGCAGAGCTTTGAGTTGCCCTTCTCCCAGTGCTGGTCTAGCAAATGTATGGAAGCCGGCACAAGCAGACACGCATACACGCCTGAGCGTGCGCAAGCATACACACACGCACGTGGTTTGCTGCCATCGCCCCTCCCATCCCCTGTTCCCCAAGCAGCACTTGGGATGAAGAGAGTGAGAAGGATGGAGTAGCAGAGAAGCTCAGACAGACTCTTGTTAAAGTAGTTATTCTAATTATTGCCACCCTTTAAAGATAAAGAAGTGAAAAGAAGAGGATGAACGCATCCTCAAATGTTTTTAGGAAAGACTTTAATGCAGATACAGTTTATTGTATGTAAAAGTCTTCATATATCCACTTCATAAAGATACTAAGCAAAATTAAAAGATCTATTTACCCAATTGTTTTTTATTTTAATAAAGAAAGGGAAGAAATGGGGGGGGGGCGGAAGAATTACAACTTTAAATCTGAATATTATCTAACATTTAAAATATTTTTGGTTTGGAATTAGATGAAAAATGTACACATTTAAATACTGTGTTACAAATGTTAACTACAGAAAGAAGTGTTCATTATTTCTAGGTTAATAGATTGAAACATTTGACTAAACACTTTCTGGGGTTTCCTATAAAAGGATGTGAGCTAAATACTAAGTTTAACAGTCCATTTGTGGAGCTTCTGTCCAGCATATCTGAGGTTTAATGGTTAAATTCCACCTTCTATGTATTTATTTTTTTCATTTAAACCAACAGTTTATCTATAGAGTGCACTATTTATCTATGGAACCTGGCAAAATGTCCAAAAATTTGGTTCAGAATTTAGCAGAACATCAGCCTGAGAAAAACACAACGTAATAAAATAGGAAAAGAAAAGAAAGATACAGAAGAACGAAAAAGTAAAGCAGGAGCAGAAGCTAGACCTGAAACATGGGGGTAAAAAAGAATTGAAAGAACGAGCTGCAGGGATTTGTGGGTGCTCAATGGTTAAAGTGCTGAGGTGTTGATCGGAAGACCCGGGTCCAAGCCCCACCACCGCCAAAGAAAGACCTGGGCTCAAGTCCGCCACTGTTGGGTCCTTGAGTAAGACCCTTAAGTATTCCTGCTCCAGGGGCGCTGTACAATAGCTGACCCCTCGCTCCAACCCCAGCATCAACCCCTTGTGTTTAAATGAGTTTAAAATGTCCTACTTGGTGTCTCTCGGATGGTGTTCAGTTCTCCACAGCAGCTTTTATCATATATCATACAACATTTCTTGTTAATATTTACTGAAATTTAATATTACTGAAAGAAAGAAGCAAGAGTCAGTGTCAGACTGCCATATAGAGCAGTGCATGTGTGTGTGTGTGTGTGTGTGTGTGTGTGTGTGTGTGTGTGTGTGTTCTATGCTGTTTAGTGCTAGCAAGAGTTGTTCTGATGTCCTCTAAGCTCCACTGAATTCAGCTTTAGCCTCTAGCAACACAGACAAACAGCAAGAATTTCTCCCTCTTAGAGCCACAGAAACATCATTAACCAACGACAGCAAGACACGCCATCCTAATGCTGAAACAGCAAGAGTCTCAACTCGCACCCAATCAAAAGTATAACCCACACTGTAGCACACTCTAACCACCTGTTTATCATCATCATCATCATCATCATCATCATCATCACACTGTACATCCTGGTTACATCATCATCATCATCATCATCATCACACTGTACATACTGTTTACATCATCATCATCATCATCATCATCACACTGTACATCCTGTTTACATCAGCATCATCATCACACTGTACATACTGTTTACATCATCATCATCATCATCATCATCATCATCATCATCATCATCATCACACTGTACATCCTGTTTACATCATCAGCATCATCACACTGTACATCTTGTTTACATCATCCTCATCATCACACTGTACATCCTGTTTACATCATCCTCATCATCACACTGTACATCCTGTTTACATCATCATCATCATCATCACACTGTACATTCTGTTTACATCATCCTCATCATCACACCATCCTCATCATCACACTGTACATCCTGTTTACATCATCCTCATCATCACACTGTACATCCTGCTTACATCATCCTCATCATCACACTGTACATCCTGCTTACACCATCCTCATCATCACACTGTACATCCTGTTTACACCATTCTCATCATCACACTGTACATCCTGCTTACACCATTCTCATCATCACACTGTACATCCTGCTTACACC
>JAOTRA010000036.1:9303626-9317154 GCA_026260255.1 Pseudolaguvia tuberculata | reverse complement strand
ATATTTTGAAATTTTATTTTAAAAAAAATAAAAAATAACACTGCATTCGCAATAAAACATTGTTTAGTTAGACTACTCAAAATAGAGCGATATTAACTGTATAGCACAAGCTACGGAGCAGGAACGTTAAAGATGAAATTATTATTGTTTGGTGCTAACCACGTTTCACTTGGATATATTTAAAAAATTTTAGCAAATATATCCATGATTGTTAGGCATTTTATATCCTCTATTTCTGAAAGAGCATTATGACTGTGAGCAGGGGGGGATCAATAATGTCCCCACCGGGGATAAGAATAATTCAACAGAGGTAGGGATATTTCGACCAGGGGGGAATCCCTCATCCCTCTTGGCAAATCGCACCATGGTTATACTGTACAGGATTGGTGGCTTTTAATAGTAGGTACTTAGCCATAGGTACTTAGTCAAAGTGAAAAAAGTTTTATCGTCATTTTAACCATATTTGACTGATCAGTATACAGTAATATGAGACTACGTTTCTCTGGGACCCCATGGTGCTACAAACAGTTATTACAGACAATAAGGACAGTGCAAACAGTGGGACAAGTACAACACAAAGACAGCAGATGAAGACAATAACCGCCTAAAGATTTGCAGAGAGGTAGTTGACAGTGAAATAGTGCAAAAACATCTGAGTAAAGAAATGCAATTAAAGTGATGAGTGTGATATTATTCATCTGTGAAATTATTTATAAATACACACATTTATATACACACACCTAGTACGATAAGCTGTACTTGTGCATGTGTGTGGTGGAAGGGTTCAGCATGATTCCTTGTTTTGCGGTTTAGCTTGGTGACTGGATCCTACTTGAAATTTGGCATGTAAATCTGTCATCAAGTGTCCCTAGTTGAGAGAGAGGCAAATGGAAAACTGATGCTCGTACATGATTTACAGTTACTGGTGTTTACTTTCAATTGTTTAAGCTGTACACTGCTAATTGTTGGTTCGAGTACAACCTCTTCTGCCTTGCTAACAATAAGGCTTTGATATTACCTTGGCAATTAGCAATTGTTGCTTGTCAGACTGTATGAAAATAATACTAGTGTCACGCTATCGGATCTCCGTTGCCGAGAGCAAGCAAAAACAATCTGTAGTGATCATTTGGCTCAGGACACACCAATACGTTGAGTTTTTTGCCATCCTGTCTATCACTTTTCCCACCGATGTAGTTAGGAATAGTCACGCGAATGGGCTGTACGCACATCCACAGCAAAATTAGGACAAGAAATGAAATCTAACATGTAGTGACATTTTTTTGTTGAATTCAATAATCGAAGTGCCAATGACATGTACCATATTTAAAACTGGCTGGGAAACTTTCAGCCTAAAACCAGTCCCTCGATTCTCTGCAGTCCCCTGCACCTGACACATTGGGGTTGTTTGTTTGCGGTGCTGTTATCCGCTCTCCGGGGTTTGGTATCTAGGTCAGTTCTCTAGAGAGTTGGGTGGTGAATTGGGGCCAGGTGGTTGTCACAGCTGGAGATCATAAAGCCCAATCTGTGACATCTGCAGCAAAAGGACAGTGGCCAGGTACTGATCCCACCACCTGGACACTAAAGAGATGCTTGCTGAGCAGCCATGTGCTGAATTCTCATGTCAAAAGAGGTTCAAGTCAATAGACAGGAAGTAAACTTCCCTGCTGTGCATCACTGTGTTACACCACAGACAGCATCTGTGATACAAGTCCTGAGAGGACCATGAGTAATAACCAGTGCATTGCGCTAATAGTTGGGTACCTCACACACTTTAATCCATCCGGTTTCTGCTTTCATCACTTAGTATAAAATCCTATACAAAACCCAGTACCGGCCCCTGCTGAGAACAATGATGCTGTGCCCATTCCCACGCAAGTGACATTCACTACCTCAGCTACTGTTACATCAGCCACTTTTAACTAGGATTGGAGTGAAAGGGACAGACAGAGTGAGACAGAGAGAGAAAGAGACAGAGAGATGCAGCAGAGAATTAATAAGAGAAAGAGTGAGGGAAAAAAGTGGGGGGAGACAGACGGATCGACAGAAAATTTATGAAAAGAGAAAAAGGAAGTAACATTTCTGAATTGAGAAATTTATTTTTTATATTTCTCTATATTTATCTTACATGGAAGCCATGAAAATGAGTTTGTATTATTCTTATTTGTCTTCTCTTCATTGACAAACTTTGGATGCACACTGCCAAAACTGAACTGAAGTAAAAGAGAATAAGAAAGAGAAAGATTCAAGCTCTCACTTTCCCATTGGGAGGTAGTCTAGTGATTTAGGTGTTAAACAACTATAATTATGTTACGTATTAATTAATGATGTCACTTTTTAATTAATTCTATTTTAAGAATTAAACATTAACGATCAAGTAAGCGAACAAACGGCATTTTGGATTTATTTTTTTTTTTTTTTACATTTACCGTTATGTCTGAGCTATTTGGGGTTATGATCATTGCTCAAGGTGGTGCTGGGAATAAAACCCTGGTAGTTTCTGGTCAGTTTGACACCTTAACCAACCCAGCCACCAAATAAAAAGAAACAAGTAATAACATCATCATCTTCTCCTTTCGTCTGCTTCCGTTAGGAGTCACGACAGAGGATCGCTCTTCTCCACACTATCTTGTCCTCTACATCTGCCTCTTTCACCCCAACTACCGACATGTCTTCCCTCACCACATCCATAAGCCTCCTCCTTGTTCTATATCCATATACAAAAAAAAATAAGGTTGACTGTAGTAGTGCGGTCAACACCGGCCAACTGAATAAACGCTCTAGTCTTTGCAACATCTTGTCTCTCCTGCATAATTTATATGGCGGTATATCAGACGGCTGTACCTCTATTAACGAGAAGGACAGAGAAACAGTTTATAAGAAAACTGTATTAGACATGTAACGCAGTCGACAGGCTGCTAATCGATTCAGATTCTGGGAGTCAGGATCCAATTCCACAATCAATACCTTCATCTACACTTTTTCTAATGCGTTTGCAGTCACAATCACCTAATGTACATGTTTTTGGAATGTGGGAAGAAACCTGAGTACCCAGTGAAAACCCTTGCAAACTCCACACAGAATGATCCCTTTCTCAGAAATCAGGACCTTGTTGTGAGGCAACAGTGCTAACCACCAAGTCACTCTGCTGCCCAACCTGCCCCTTCCCACCCTCAAGAAGCTTTGCATACACTATGGAGCTTATAAACGACACATTTTTCCTTAAAAATATCCCACAGCTTCAGAATACACACATAGAAACTGGGGAAACCATTATGGGGGAAGGGAAAAAAAACTGATCATGGCACACAAGTGGAGCTTTATAGTGGAAACACATTCATTAAGAAGAAACTGCTTGTCATGTGACACCAGCTTTCAAATTGAAACAAAACCATTAAGAACAAAGTGATGGTCATATATCTTCACAATGGCCACACTAATAAAGAACACACTGGAAGCCAAATGATACCAAATACAGCTTTAGGACTGAACCAATAAAAATCAATTGTAGGTCAGGTGATACTAACATGGCTTTGTAATAGACAAAACAATTGAAACAAACAAGTAGTCATGTGACACCTGGATGGTTTTCTCATGAAAACAAAAGCATTGCAAACAATTTGGCAGCCTGACAGTGGACACAACCATTCAAACAAATTTGGTGGTTATGTGACACCAGTATAATTTTCATATGGCAACAACTATTGGAAAAAAATTATATAAATAATTTTTGCTTGCATATTAAAAACGGTCATTGTACTGTAACATTATTCTGGGTCATGGGGGTCTGCTGAAGCCTATCCCACCACACATAGGGCAGTCACATAGGGCAGTTCATCATAGAGCCACGCATAGACAATCAACCACACACACTCGTACCGCCTCCTACGGACAATTTAGAATCAACAATCAACCAAATGTACATGTTCTTGTACTGTGGGAGAAAACCTTTGCAAATGCAAGAGGAGAACAGGCAAACTCAGCACCCATTGCCTGGGAATCAAACCTGGGACCGTCTTGCTGTCAGGCGATTATATTCCAAATTATATTATTAATTATATAATCTTGTATTTTACATAGTAAATTAGACAGGGCTAGTTGTTGAGATTGTCCTATTAAATGTGATCCGTTATTCTTTTCTGCACTGGGGGAGGAACTTTAGTCTGTAGTAATTAAATTAGCAGCACAGGCATGGTGAGATTAGTATTAAACCCACTGGAGTGTATCTTGACCTGAATGTGTCTCGAATGATGGAGAATGTATGAAAAAGTGTTGGACTGAATAAGACTCATCCCTCCACCGCTTGACGCAGTCTAGAGCTCTATAAATGGACCGAGATTCAGCATGACTGGGAGCTGTACTTATGCTGTGCTAGTGGTGTGACTTAAATACATGATGCAGCAGTTACTGGAAAAAAAATAACTTGGGTAAATAATATTAGTATTTTAAAATTGATGTCCCAGAAAAAGAAAAAGTACAAGATGGCTTAGTAGTTGACAACAAGAAGCCATGTGTGTTTCTCTGTGGAGTTTGCATGTTCTCCCTGTACTTGCATGGTCTTACGGCACGTGTTCCTGTTTCCTCCCGCAGTACAAAAACATATACGTTAGGTTGTTTGTTTGTGTGCTGCCCCATGTTAGACTGGTAATGGGTCTAGGGTGCACCCGTCCCGCCTTTTGCCCTTGAAACAGGCTCCAGCAGAGCCCTGTGACACCAAATTAGGAAATAAGCAGGTATAGAAGATCAATGAATGCATGATTTTTCTTTTTTTTTACAAAAGGTATCAACAAGAGTATTATGACTGCCACAGTCACTTCAACAAATTACCTATAATTATACTACTCCGTTAAATAAAGGGCAATTAATTCAAGAGATACTTGTTTAATTAGTGATACACTGAATTTATAAAAAAAAAAAATTTAATGTAGCAAAGAACATTTTTATTTCTAAATCTTTATTTGAAAATGATAACATGATATTTTCATCACAAGTTATTTGTCACATACGACTAACAGTTCCTGGGGTAAAGATCATCACAGAGGCATGTAAAGATATTATGAATTCACACAGCTGCTCCATGACAAACTGTGGTATCGCAAGGCAGAATAACATACCCGGAGAACAGCATATTTGTCTATGATCCTCCACATGGACCCCATGAATGAGTAGAGTCAATTATTAAGAATGAGAGAAAGAGAGAGATAGAGAGAGTCAAAAATCTCTCCCACTCTGACAGCACACACAGCCAATTTTCCTTTGGCTTGTGGTCACAAACGTACGATCTCCCACCAGTAGAAAGAATAGTTTTCTCTTACGCCACTCAAAATAAAACCAAAATAACAGTGTCTCATTCGAAAACTGTTTCAATACTTCAGTTTTGGGGATAAAAAAACCACACACTAAGCTTCTTTTAATTCCGAGCTTGTAAGCACTGGCTTCAACCTAGAAAAATGTTAAAAGGGAAAACAACACGAGACTTATTGAACCAAGAAGGCAAAGCTTGTCATAACAAGCTGAAGAAATGTTATTGAGGAACAGAGCCTGAACCTCCCCTTCTCGTCTCGCCCTGGTGTTTCTGCCATCTCTCCATCAGTGGGCACATTCCAACACAAACGCCGCTGCTTCCGCTGGTTAAACCAGGCGCCCGATGTGTCTGTCAGGAAGGGATAAAGAGAGTGTATTCGTCGAGTGGAAGCCTTCTCAGTCCACTCTGACTAGGGTTTCATTTTGCTGACTAAGCCCCAGTCTGTGGTGCAGGCCAACATCAACAGTTCGCTCCTCACTTATCTTCCAGTTCAGTGCAACATCTGGCCAGGTTCTGCACACTCTCTAGCCACATCTGGGCAGAATAAAAAAAAACAAAAAAAAAACACCAGTGCTGTGTATCCATCTGTGTGTGGATGATTCAGGCGGGCGGTCAGTCAGAGTTCAGTCTCAGCTGCTGTATATCATTACAAAGCAATTACGTTCAGAGAAAACCTCATTAACCGCACCTGTAATGCAGTGACCCCAAGCCAGCGGCAAAGAATAAGCCAGAGTTGGTAAATTCCTGCTTCTGATCTCAGCAGGAACCTCTGGCCTTGTGCTAAATCAGAACACAGATATGAGTGTGGTTGCTGTGGGCTATATTCATGCTGACCTTCAGCAGTTCAGAGCTTTCCAGCAGTGAACGTTTAGCGTAGTCACAGCATGACCACCATCACCAAAGGATGGGTGATGCAAATCAAGGCTTATAGTATGGTCTCAGTAAACACACAGTCAAGTTTTTGTTGCTTTAGAAATGGTGAATTAAAATAAAATACATATTTGTTAGTACAATTTTTTAAAATCACAGTTGTTGCTTGGCAGACATGTTTTTTTTTTTTTTTATTAAAGATATTTAGGCTAGGCATTGTTGCTTTATTTCAAGGACATATAAAGATGATAGATGGGGGTTGGGGGGATTGGTACCGGAAAAGACCCAAGGACTCCTGTACCTCCTCATTGGTCTTCCTCTATGCCTTCCCTGTGGTAGCTTCATTTCTAACATCCTCCTACCAATACATTCACTATCTCACCTCTGCACATGTCCAACTCATCTCAATTTGGCTTTGTTGACTTTACTCCCCAAAACATCTAACATAAGCTGTCCCCCAGATGAACTAATCATGTCCAATCTAGTCACTTCTACAGACCAACTCAACACCCCTCCCAAATTGTTAACCATGCACACAATGTCAAAAAAATGACATGCATGGTCAATGCTTATGTAACTTAATACACAAGTAAACAACCATGGGAAGTGTTGGCTTGGTGGTTAAGATGTTGGACCTAATACCAGAAAGACCAGGGTTGGATTCCCGGCACCACCATGCCACCATTGTGAGCCCCTTAGCAAGGCCCTTAACCCCCAATTGCTCAGTTGTCTACTAAATGCTGTAATTGTAATTATTAGTCGACTAATTCTCCTAATAATCGTTAGACTATCAAAATAAGTTGTTGCTGGGGTAACTGCAAATGTTTTTGCGCATCAGGGTTCTGTGCAGTTTAGAAGCTTTATAATACCACCTGTACTGCTTCACTGAGCATAAAAATGAGACATGTTGAATAGAGACATTTCTTTAAATGACAAAATCCACTTCCACCTATAGGCAAAACCCTGCAGAGGCAGAAATATTCTGTCAACAAATAAAACTCTGCAAATAAACAGTGTCTCATCTGTCTCAAACTTTACCCACAAACATGTCTGACAGTTTCATAGCAACTCTCTATCATCTCTCTTTATACACATCATCAGTCCTGTAAGAGGCTCTAATCAATTTAGTCTGGGCCTGTCGAGGGCTGGGGCATGGGTGCAGCCATGCAGAACAGCAGCAGCTGTGGATGGGTAATTTGGCGCTCCAGTGGCACTCTCTGATGGGTCACAAGGCATTGTGGGTAAATTTGTCTTTATGCGCTTCAATGACAAGTTAAGTATATGTAAAGCGGAAGCCAGACGACACATGAGAAACAGAGGTATTTGCAGATAGGGCAACATGTCATATTACAGCATTATACTTGAAAAGTTAAAGCTTTTAATATAACTTACAAAAAGGTTTGCAGACAACATGTCTGATACTTTGCCTTCATCGAACTGCTAGGACAATGTTGGAAGTACACAGCAAAAGGCAGTAGTTCTAAATCTAAACTCATGCGCAAAACTTTTGGCACCCAGATTTTATTTATTTATTTAGAAAATGCACTATTTAAAAGTTTTAACAACAAAATATTAAAGTTGATTGTGCCAATAATTTTCTATGACTCATTTTTTGTGTGAAATTATACATTTTATCTTTTTTGTGTTATTCCAATACCCACAAAGGAGATAAACATGTGTATAATAAAACAAGAGAAATTGTGAGTTTTCTGGTATAATTTCAGGGGTGCTAACATTTACCACTATGGATTTTGGATGAATGAAGCCCTAAGTCAAGTTGAAAAACTTTCTTATTGCCCCTTCTTAAGACAATAATGTAATGACAGTTACTCTATTATTAGAATAAAAAAGAATAAGAAAATATAACAAGGACAAAGAAATTAACAGGAGATTAAAGAATAATTATTTCTTCAGTAATTTATTCTAAATAGGTTGTAATAAAGATAAGGAAAGAAAGCCATACTGAAGATAATCCACAATATAATAGCAGCATTTCTTCTTAAGCTGCAGTAGTAATGGAAATCTGGCACATTTACACATAGAAATCAGAATCAAGGCCGGTACTCATGGTGTGTGCGAGTTTGCGCAATTGCCCTCTGGTAACCCGGGTTCGATTCTGGCTCGTGTCCTAAACAGTCCCCCTCTTCTTGTCCTATGAATAAAGGCAAATATACACCAAATGTCTTTGGGAATCTGTTCCTACATATTTGAGTGGACTGTCTTTGTACAATAGCATATGATGGGATTGGATTTTAGGATACCAACACTACTCAAGCATGACAATTTTTAGGGTTGGTGTGGACTGAACAAACTTAAGGGCCTTGGCAACCCTGAACTCATTTATACTAAATATCTAAGGTAAAACTGGAATGCCTGATGCATCGCTAGACCTCCATACCCAACAACGGTGCCTGATGGAGGAATCAAGTTGTGAGACTAAATCTGGAATAACTTCTTCGTCTTCCGGCTGCTCCTGTTAGGGGTCGCCACAGCCGATTGCTCTTCTGCACACTACCCTGTTCTCTACATCTGCCTCTTTCACCTCAACTACCTGCATGTCTTCGCTCACAACATCCATAAACCTTCTCCTTGGTCTTCTTTTTTTTTTGTCCTGCCCGGCACCTCCATCCTCAGCATTCTTCTACCAATATTCTGTATGTCCCTCCTCTGCACATGTCCAAACCATCTAACCCTAGCCTCCCTCACCTTGTCTCCAAAACATCCTATGAGTGCCGTCCCTCTAATAAATTCCTTTTTGGAATTTCTGGAATAACAATGGACACTGTAAATAAATGTGATGGTCAGGTGTCCCAAATCTTTAGTCCATGTACCAACACAAAGCACACATTTTCTTCAGTGTATAGCTATCTTTCATTAGATCAAATAATCTCATGACAATAAAAAGTTATCATCACAATCTCCATGAAAACTAAAACAGTAAAAGTCTTCCTTTGATCAGCCATCGCAGCATTGTCCATGATCCCTGAAGAAAACCGGGTACACAGTCAGACACATCAACAGCAGCAATACAGCTCATAGTACAAAAAGCTGAGCAGAGACTGCGGTAAGAGATGCTGCAACAAAGCTGCACCAGAGTCAGCTGACAGAAAATGGGCTTTGTTTACCAGAGCCTATTAGAATCTGGAGTCTGGTGCTGAGTTTGCAGAACAACCCTCAGGTCTTTTACACTTACTATTTATTTGCTGCACCAGCTATTACTACTTACAAGGGGTGTAAGGGGGAAAGGGGATAAAAAAAATAAATTAAAAAAAAAACCAACATCACCAGTAATTGGTGCTCAGAGATAGTCAAAATAAAGTAAAATGGACTTAAGAACTTAGGCAAGGTTCAGAATACAAAATGTACAGGACTAAACATCTGACTAGCTTTCACTTCTACGTTTGCGGCTTTAAATACGATGCTTCTACCTGAAATAGTTGTTTCTTTTTCAATACTGAATGATCTGTGTACCATTAATAGATCAGACACAGAGTCACAGCTTGATTGGAGAACAGCTGTAGGCCGGGTAGACAAGCTCTCAGACAGCGGTGAGGTTAGCTGAGCAGATCACCCGCACTGATCTCACTGACCTGCAGTCTATCCACAACATGCTGTGCTGGACCAAGGCCAGAAAGATAGTGGACTCTCCTCTCTGTCACAGTCCAGGAAGACAAATACATACACCTCACACTCTCCCTCCCTCCAACACTCCCCCTACCTCCAACACTTACTCCCTCCCTCTACACCACTGACATATTTCATCGCTTTCAATTTACTCTCGTTAAAATCATGGCAAACATAATTACAACATTAATACTGGATGCAGCAATTTATTTTCCCAGAGGGATTCAAAGAGCACAGTGGACGACGACGGAGCGGAAAACAAAACATTAAACATTATTCGCAACAACTGCTTAGAAACCCAGAATGAACACAAGCATGTATCAATTATTTACACTCTACTGCTCGGTAAGGTTTATGCTAGATTTATAGGTTTACATATAAATGAATACAAATAAAAAAATTAAAAAGTATAAAACCGCTGCTGTAAGTGAAAAAGTGGAACCAAAAAGTGGGAGAGGTGATTATTTCGGCAGGTTTTCTGTGGCACACATACTTCAAACCACACCTTATTTTCTATCTCTCTATAGTGCAGTTCCTCAGCCAAATGTAAATGCACAATAAACCTGGAACATTTAGATCGAATGTTTAATATGATGCCAGCAAACTATGATTAAAGAGAAACAAACAACCGGGGATAAAGCAAAGGGTAATTCAGTTCAGGCCATTATTAGACATAAGTAGTAAGTAAGGTCATGTTCCTTTGTTGATTGGTCAACAGTGAATTTGGTGTCTGCTCGCATCTCTGGAACTCAGAGTGCCGCCAAAATTTAGCTCTAATCTAATAATAAAACAGGGAGATGTCATGGCAGGTTGTGTTTGTGTGTGTGTGTGTGTGTGTGTGTGTGTGTGTGTGTGTGAAATGTCCTCGAAAATATATTAATAACTGACAGTTTGGAGCTTGCCAGATCCTATAAAACAGTAATTTTGTTTTTAAAATCAGGTAAAAGCATCGATTATTCTACAACCAAAGGTATTGGGACACTGAGCTACACATCCTATTCCAGATTGAATCAGTTTCATTGTTACTCCCATAATAGTCTGCACACTATGCCGTTCACTCCACGCTTGAACATGAGTTTTTATCCTTGTACATCTCAGGTTTCCTCTACATTCTACATTGTACAACCACACACACACACACACACACACACACACACACACACACACACACACACACACACACACACATACACACGCTCCTGGGCATTTTCTTTTATTAATCTATAAGTACCGTCTTAAAAAGCATGGACATGTTTAGTGTATATATTTAATAAATATTAATTTAATAACTATGTCCACCACCTAGTAATGCAAAGCCAGTAGCCCAGTGATAAGTTAGGGTGCTTAAAGACCACAAATATATTTTGTATGCAAAATTATGCACATTTGCATAGTGTAGATCCTTGTGTTATTAGTGCTGCAAAGGCCAATACAGTTATGCTAATGAACTGTACACTAAGCAGCTCTGTTTTTCACATCCACACATGGGCTCTATTGCCGTTTTAATTTGAGCCAGGATAAAAATATTATTGGGCACATTCCTTTTCACAATATATTTCAGCTTATGTTTTTTCCCCCACACACAAGAAACAAGGGGCAATAGACAAATACCAGCTTCCAGGAACACGAACAATCAAGCTTTACAGTCAGGATAAGCCTAAAAATGTTTAGGGTTGAAGCACCAGAAAACCTTTAGATTTTACTACCGTAAGCTAGGAACCAGATCATGGTGCAAGAAACTGACCTCAGATTTTGTTCAGTTTCTTACCTCAAGAACCTGAGCAAAAAAAAAATGAGAAAGGCCCAAAAAGAACCTGAACAAAAGCCTGAAACAAAAACATAAAGCAATAATGTATGCAAAAACCTTGAGGTGATAACCTGAATAGAAATCTGAGGGAAGATAATGAAAAATATCTCTGGTCTTTGTCCAGCCATTAACTGTTCACATTTATTGAGTCTCTGCCCATAACAGCCACAGTCCTCCAGTTTGTGCTGACAAACCTGGACACAAGTGTGTTTTTAGAAGTAGTAGCTTATCCACCTCAAGGTTAGATGTCCTGTGCATGCTGAGATGCTTTTCTGCTCTTTATGTAATGTTAACTTCTAGTATATCTTCCTTGGTATGTCAAACCCATATGGCCACTTTCCTTTCTCTCTTTCACAAGGTGCCCCCCCCCCCTTTCTGCGCAACACCACTAAAGACGCCAGACCACTTTCCAAATAATCCAAAGACCAGAATGCAAGCACATCATAATGTTTGAGAAATAAATGTGAGATAAATAAATTAAAAGGCCAAATGTGTGAATGCTAGGATAATGTGGAGAAGGTGTTATATCTGTTCTTAGAGTGTTGTCAAGCGGTGTAGGAGGTGATAGTTTAAAAAATAAATAAAAGTTATTTTTAGACGTCTCTCAGGTCTGCAGTGAAAACAGCCTGTCAGTCTGCAAATGACTTCCTTTTTTCCCTACTCAATTAACATGCGCCAAGCCAGGTGTGAGTGAACAAAGACAATGCACGGTTGAGGGAAAAGATTTCGCTTTGGAACAGAACCTGGAAGAGTTGCATGCAAGTCAACAACCGCTGCACAAGCAGGTTCCTGATCTGTTTCACACTGCTTGCTTCTCCTGGATTGTTAACCTTCTGTGGATGAGACGGGCTATACAACACCGAGACGAAAGTGTTTTCAATTCATTTTCTGTAGGAATTCTACAATCTAACTGCAGCCATTTAGATACTACAGATCCCATCTCTTGTAGCTACTTCAGAAAACCCACAAGGGGGCCTTGTTGAGCTCCGGGGGAAAGGGATGAGTCACATCTTAGGGGAAGAAAAAAAAAAATCAAGTGTTGAGCAGTGTGCACTAAGTAAAACGATCATATAGAATTAGCTCATTTTATCTATGATCCACTGATTGACCAGGCATACTGGACCCAGTTGAGGAATAGTATACATGAAAGTATACTCCCAAGGAACACAAAGTTTGAGGCAGGACTGGATCGATCACTGAGAAAGTTTGAGGTAATCCAAATCTTTTCCCCCTACCTTATGGTAAGGATGCCCAGACAACACAATCGTATCACCATGTATGTATGGTGACCACCACATTTTTGGTATCATCTTGGTGTGTTTATATGCATAGGCTTCTCGCCACTACTGAATTCCCCTACTGGTCATCCCTAAACATACACCTTTTGGATACTTTAGTTTCTCAGTGCTCAGAGTTAATATCACCAGGAGAAATGAAGGAGACCCACTCAAACAACCCCACTGAGAAAACTACCAACTATAACGTAATGTAAGCTGCCTAGAATAAAAATCCATTACCATAGAATTGGCTGAGATGAAGTAACTGATCATCACTGTAACGCACCTCGTTTGCTTGCTGCAAGAATAATGAACCACCTGTGCACCTCACAAAAACTGCTATTTCACAGTCTCTAGTTTTCTATGATCAAAACAGCATTAGAAACGTATGAAATTAGTCCTTCAGCCGGGTGACAGTACTGACTTGGCAATCTCATAGCAGCAGGAAAACATTTCGCTCTGCCAGTCGTACCTCAACATCTGCTATAAAACAAGTCACATGTTAGCTAAACACAGTCTTTAAAAGCAGCAGGAGTAAGACATTCGATCATACTTACAAGCTTGTACTCTGTATCATTGATAGTCTATGTGATATCGTAGACAATCTTATGATATACTGTAACATATTCTGTTAAAATATGATCCTGC
>JAOTRA010000036.1:9255792-9270836 GCA_026260255.1 Pseudolaguvia tuberculata | reverse complement strand
TGTGTGTGTGTGTGTGTGTGTGTGTGTGTGTGTGTGTGTGTGTGTGTGTGTGTGTGTGTGTGTGTGTGTGAGAGCGAGAGAGAGAGAGAGAGAGACTGAGACTGAGACTGAGACAGAGACAGAGATAGAGATAGAGACAGAGACAGAGACAGAGAAAGGATTAGTGCATCCAGTGAAAATATTAAAAGAATAAGTACTAGTGACTACTAGTTGTGTAGGAGGCAGTTTGGGGTGCAAGAACAAAAACATTCCATGTGACTTGAATAAAAATAAGGAACTGATGCAAACCAGTGTAAGATACCAATTTCTTTTTCAAAGTGTCATTCAAAATGTCGAGACTTTTAATATTTATTCATCTACTATATCTACTAATTCCCTAATTCAGGGTCACAGAGGTCTGCTGGAGCGACTCTAAAGTGTGAAAGGCAAGAGGGATTCTACACACACACACACACACACACACACACACACACACACACACACACACACAGAAATTTTAGAAACACTAATCAACTTAATGTAGATTTATTTTATTTTGGGGGGGGGGGGTTATAAGGGGAAACCCAATTCACCAATCATGGGGAGAACATGCAAACTGAAAGGTACCTCTCCAGTAACTGAACCCAGGCCTTTTGAGTAGATCTTTTTTTAATCTTTAATATTGAGAAAGGAAATGGGGTTCTGAAAAGTAACCAAACATGCAATATGATATACTGTAACTCGTACTGTAACGTCCTCTAAGAACACAAATCCAAAGTTTCTTTTACGGTTCGTTCACACTATAATAAGATCAACAAAAACTTGAGTATTGCAACACCACTTTCTGTGGTTTTGATTTTTTTTTTTCAGTTTTTCTGTCTGTACCTAGTGTAGCTTTAATTACTGTTCTGGCATTCAGAAAGTGGAACTGGAACTGTAAGTATGGTCTGAATTCATCACGGATATCTAAAGAAATAATCTGCATTTATTCCAAATGATAAATAATGAAAGGTTTTTGTTAATCATTTAAGAGAAAAAAATAAAACTGGATTACATGGGATTAAAATATAGAAATGAAAGGGTTAGGGGTTTTCCATGTAAACAGTAAACAATGTACTATGAAAAAATTATGCAAATAGTGACATTTTCTGAGACTCCCTATGAAACTCCCTATGAAAGTATACTAAATTTAATTTATTCAAATATTATAATTATGTAGGATGTAACATCATATAAATTGCTGCTACAAATCGTCGGGTTCTAAGAATGCTTTCAAATGACTTAATTATTACCCCAGTCAAGATGTTTTTAGACTTCTTTCGTTTCTTAGACTTAGAGTTTAAATTCTCAAATTCTGAACCTTGTCTCTAGAGGATAGCTGTCTAACAATAAATGATATAATAATAAATAATCCGTTCATCAGGATGGAGCGTCAGCTTTAAGCTTGTGTAGTATTTAGAAACATAAGATTGTGGCTTTGTGGTTGTTTTCTGCTGTATAATATTTGGAGCGCTGTATCCTTTTTTCACTTCTCTAACGTTCTTGCAATAGGGCGGTCTGCTTCCTTTACCTTCTTTTTGGCAAATCAGCTGCATTTCTCAACTTTTTTATCTTGCCTCCTTAAGTAACAGACATTTGTAGAAGGAAGTAAACACTTACTCAATTACTCACTCCTTCATTTCAGCATCTGTAAGTAAGCAGTTTATTATAAACTTGAATGTGAAATAATGAGTAACAATTATTTGATTTTTCGTTTTAGTTATAATTAAATTGAAGTTCTTAATAAATAGATTTTATACATTGGAACAAGGTACGAACGGTTAGTCACTCTGCAGCTCAGCTCACTATCCCATTTTCTCTTTTCTAAAATATATATATATATATACAGTGTAAATTATCATTATCTCATGTTACTGTTAACAAGTATAATTTGTTTTTGTTTTGGCTATAAGTTCATGGTAAATGGGTAAATGGGTAGTATGTAAAAAAAAAGGGTATTTGTCGGGTCTTGTTGAGCATTTGTGGTTGTTTCAGAGCATCTCATTTGGTTGTAGGGAATAATCGATGGAAATTATGACAATTCAAGAAATATAAGGTTATGACTATCTGGCCAGCTTCCTGTTCACACTTGCGATACCTTGTTCCGAGCAGAACTTTAACACCCTTTGTTGCAACATTCTTTTCTAACACTTCCGAAGTGCAATAGCATATAAGAAACTGTAAAACCGTAGGCAAAAACTTAGTGATGTTACCTCCTTTTCACACATTACTGTCACATGTTTCATTGATGGAAAATGTTTTTTTTAAATAAATGTAAATTTTAGTTCAAGTCCATGAATTGTTTATGAGTAGGAATAACAAGTTGTAAAGATTGTGCTTTAAATTTTTATAAATGTCTTGTTACTATTAAGTTATTAATAACAGAAGATTGTCCAACTGTCGGCCTTGGGCCTGACTTGTTGTTGATCTCCAACCAATTACAGCATTGCTTTTTTATTATTTAGATGTTTATATCTCGCCTCACAACAAGAAGATCTTGGGTTCGAATCTCGGGCCAAGGATCTTTCTGTGCTGAATTTGTATCCCCAGTTTCATCCCACGCTCCAAAAATATGTACATTAGGTTGATTGGCAATTCTAAATTGCCCATAAGAGGGAATGTGTGTGTGAGTGGTTGTTCGTCTGTGTGTGGCCTGACAAACTGTCCAGGGTGTACCCCTGTCTCTTGCCCTATGTGGGTTGGGATAGGCTCCAGAAGACCCCCGTGACCCTGAATTAGGAAATAAGCGGGTAAGAAGATGATCAGCCTTGTTTTAAACCATGTTAATTTAATTTTAAGAGAATACTTGTAACGGGAAGGAGGAAGATGCTGCATCCATGATGCAGTGACACTTTAATGGGTAAACTGAAATAGTACACGCAACATAAACAGAATCACGTAATACTGAAATCGAACCCGAACGATCTAATCGCTTTACCGAATACAGACTCAAACTTACAAATCTTCTTGCCGACACATCTCTCTCAGTGAACATACTTAAACTTATTTAAAGTTAATAAGACTTAATAATCCGTCTTAAATAATACGTCATCGCTTCAGCAGCCAAATCCAAGATTGGACGTTACTAGGTGGGAGGGGCGTAGTCCAACTTCTTACATAACCACCCCCCTCCCCCTTCAAAAGGATGCCTCCTGGGCAAAATCAAAAAACAAAAATACAAACAAATCCAACAAAACTTAAACATGGGAAAGAGCACAGGCGGGCCGAGAGAACTGGAGACAGACTTAAACATTGACCAAAACAGGAACAGCAGATGGAGGAAGAGATAACCTGGAATACATGGTAAACAAAAATATAAAAAGGAGAACATAAACCAACAAAACCAATGACCAACCACAACGAACAGGGCGCCGAGAACAGAGACCAGCAAAACAATCAGAACAGGTGGGCCATGTGCACTATATGAATAAAGTCTCTGTAGACCTAGCAAAAAATTAAAAATTACTGTCTCATTACCAGGGTTAGTGGAGGAGTCCATAACCTCCCTAGGCAACGTGAAAAAGTTTAAAGTCACTGAAGCAACATAAACACTCATCGAGGGAAACAGGAGGAACAGGACTTTTAACTGACAAAACAGAAGGCACAGTATTTTCCACAACTGAGTCAGTAGTCTCATGGACCATATGATCCACAGTGTCAGAGTCAATCACAGACTCAAACTTACAAATCTTCTTGCCTACACATCACTCTCAGTGAACATACTTAAACTTATTCAAACTAAGTAAAACGTAATAATCCGCGCCGCACACACCGGCGCCTCGCTTTAAATAATGCTACGCTAAATAGGTGAGAGGGGCATAGTCCGGCTTTAAGTCTTTAAGATAATAAAGTGGATTAGAGGTTAGTGTTGCTTCACAGGAGTTCTGGGTTTGATTCAGGGGCCTTTCTGTGTTTGCATGTCATCCCATTGCTTACCAGGGTTCGATTCCCACTTTCACCAGGGCCCCCCCCACATGTAAAAAAAGAGGCCAACTGTAATTCGCTCTAGTTAAGAGCATCTGTCACATGCCAAACTGTAACTGTAAAAGATTTTTAAATAAATAATTTTGTTATTTAGATTAATGCAACGTTGTTTTAAAAATGTATTTTTTTAGGTATATTATGGTCTATTACAGGTACAGTTACAGTTTTTAATGTTTTATTTTAATTAGAAAATGCTACGGGCTTCGACGGTCATTCTCCTGCTGTCATTCGGGAGATATGGTAAAGTTACATTGATAAGACAACATGTGAAACATTTGATGCATTAACATATAGTGAATAATTCATGATTTTCTTTTACACCAGTCTTCTCTCAAATGGAATGTATACAATTATTTGTGACATCATGTGATGAATGCATTCAATCTGGACCAGGATGCACCTGGTGTCAGGAATTGGTAAGTAGACTACAGTGGTGTCACATGATACCAATAAACATTTTCTGCTGATTAACTCAGTTAAAGGATGAAACTTCTTAAATATATTGAGATTTAAATGTATAAACTGTATGACTCTGAATTAGGGAGTAAGCGGGAAATAGATGAATGAATAAATGAATGAATGAATGAATGAATGAATGAATGAATGATAGCTTGGTGGTTAAGATGTTGGACTATTACCAGAAAGACCAGGGTTTGATTCCCAACACCACTAAGCCACCATTGTGGGCCTCTGACGTCCTTAACCTCCATTTGCTCAGTTTTAAGTCGCTCTGGATTAGAGCATTTGCCAAATGCTGCAGATGTAATGGTAATTGTAAATGAAAAAAAAATAATTATAAGCTGCCACTCCTGGGTCAATGAGCCAATGCTTAACCCTCAACTGCTCAACTGATTAAAAATTGAGAGAACTGTTAGCTGCTGTTGACAGGGCTGGGTAACAAATGTTCTTTCAGTTACTTGTTACACTTGTTTGACAGCTGATCACCTGGTTTAGGTATGTTCTGTTAATCAGAGCCTGAAGGTTAGCATTTAGATGACTGTAGATTATTGGAAGATCTGTCAGTTTGGTCTCTCTTGCCTTGTGATTGACTGAACACACATGAACCAGATAATCAAGAATAGAAACAGGGATTACCATGTACTGGATCTGAATAAAGGTATCTGCCAAATGCAAAACCATGTACATGTAAAGAGCTGAAAATAAAATCACTGTAGGCTTGTCACTGATCAATTTATAAAAGATTTTCCCCAAACATGTCAGTAATTATTTAAAAATCCACATAAATAACATGTATTTTATTGGCCCAGATATTTCACAGAATACACAAAATAGACTTTTTTTGCCATGATTTCCATACACAGAATTTCACCAGGCCTGGAGAGCCGGAAGCTGTACGATGTGACACAATGAAAAATCTTAAAGAAAAAGGATGCCCAGTGGAAAAGATAATCAACCCACCCAGCAACCAAAATTTAATTGAGAATAAACCCTTGACTGGAAAAGCAAGAAGGACAGAAAACCCAGTTCAGGTGCAGCCACAAGAAATCGAACTGAATTTACGACCAGGTATATTACCATAAAATAACAGAACGATATATTGATCTACTTCTAGATATAGATGATTATACTAATACAATCAGTTAGCTCAATGTTAAAGAGAAAATTCTATAATAATAATCAACAACCTTAATCAATTATGAGAACATCAATTCATTTTTTTTTAGGAATTTTTAGATTTCACAATGAATTTTGTTGTTTTGCAGGAGAAGCCTTCACATTCGAGCTCAAATTTAGAAGGGCTGAGGGTTACCCTATTGATCTGTATTATTTGATGGACTTGTCCTACTCAATGGGTGATGACCTGAAGAATGTAAAGAACCTTGGAATTGAAATACTTAAAAACCTACAGAAAATTACCAGCAATGCAAGGATAGGTAAAACCACAGCACAGTAAAAAAAAAAAAAACTCTTTTTAAAAATGAAATAGTCCTTTAATTCTAAAGTATAATAAGATGTTTATAATGTTGGCATTTTTAGTGCTTGTTTGTTGTTTGGTGCTGTATGGTTGTCTGACAAGTTGTGGAAAATGTCTGCTGAGTTCATATTACTGCTAAAAAATTTATGTTTATCACTAGAAACATTCAAGGGATAGAAATAAGAATCCAAAATTCATAATCTACTTCTTCTTCTTCTTCTTCTTCTTCTTCTTCTTCTTCTCCTTTGAGCTGCTCCCATTAGGGGGTCGCTATAGCGGATCATTCTTCTCCACACTACCCTGTTCTCTACATCTGCCTCTTTCAACCCCAACTACCTGCATATATTTCCTCACCACATCCATAAACCTCCTCCTTGATCTTCCTCTTTTCCTCCTGCCCGACACCTCTATCCTCAACATTCTTCTACCAATATACTGCATGCCCTTCTGCTGCACATGTCCAAACCTCTCAACCTAGCCTCACTCACCTTGTCTCCAAAACACTCTAGACGCACCGTCCCTATAATAAACTAATTTCTGCATAATGTCTGAAAACATTTTAGCCATTTATTTTGATAAAAAAGTAAGATGAAAATTGTGAAACATTTAAAATAAAGAAGAAAAAGTAATAATTAGACAAAGAGGTAATGAACCCAAAGATTCAGATATACAGTGTGACATGATGCATAAAGTTTATATAATACAGTTTATAATAATTTATATATTTGTATTTTCAGAATGTTTATTTGTATGGCTCATATGTTTAATGAGAGCTGTTAGCTGAGGACAAATAAGATGTACAGAATAAAAGACTACAGTTCTGTCACATTAAAATGTCATTGTAGGTAATATAGGAAAAGCAATGGGAAAGTTGGAGTACATAGGGACTAACATGAGATTTGAGATTTAAATTGTCATTCTAAAATAAATCTTTAAGATAAATGACAAAAATTTCTAATATTCATGCATAAATGTAATATATATAAACTGGTGCTTTAAACTTTTATTTATTCATACAGGCTTTGGCTCATTTGTTGATAAAACGCTCCTTCCATTCACGGATACATCCGAAGAGAAGTTAAAAAAGCCATGTCCCCCGACTGAAGTGGATTGTCAGCCAGCATTTGGCTTCAGGCATGTCCTTAGTCTGACACAGGATGCAAACAGATTCTATGAATTCGTCTCCATACAGAAAATATCTGGAAACTTGGATATCCCAGAGGGAAGTCTTGATGCCATCATGCAAGTTGTCACCTGTGTGGTGAGACATTACTTCTACATTTTTTCAACTGTGTACCACTTTAGGACATTTTCTACTTTTGTCGAGTAGGCAGGTTAGCATCACAGTGCATAAAAACATGGCAGCAAGTTATTTTGAGTTTAATTATCAACACATAGACAAACAACCATTCACACTCACATTCACTCCTATGAACAATTTTGGAATCTTTAATATGTATGTTTTTGGATGGTGGGAGGAAACCAGGGCACCCAGAGGAGGCCACCGTGCTATCCACCACGCCACTGCGCCGCCCTTTTATTATTATTGTTGTTATTATTATTAGTAGAAGTAATAACTATTATTATTTATTAGTAGTATTATTATTATTATTAAATGTGTGCAACTTGCATGTTCTCCCTGCGCTTGCGTGGGTTTTCTCTGGGTACTCTGGTTTCTTCCTACAGTCCAAAACCATGCGGTGGGATAGACTCCAGCAGACCCTTGTGACCATGAATTAGGGAATATGCGGTATACAAGATGAATGAATTAATGAATTATTATCAAGGTAAACAGAAGAAAGTTGTAATATTAATGCTGTCCACTAGGGAAAAAAGAAACAAAGTGCAGTGCATTTTGTACCAGGGCCTACAGTGGGAACTTAAATGGCTGATACACCTCTTAATTCCACCACAATCCAGTAGAGGACATTTCACATATTAAGGATGAAACACCGTTCCATCAAAGCAAGACTGTTGAAACTGTAGCACACACATCATCCGTTCAGAATCCTGCATTCATTCATCTTCTTACCCGCTTATTTCATAATTCGGGGTCATAGGGGTCTGTTGGCGCCTATCCTAGCGCACATAGGGCGAGAGGTAAGGGTACACCCTGGACAGGTTGCCAGTCCATCACAAGGCCATACATAGACAAACAACCTGAATCAATATTTATATAAAAAAATTACAATAATATAAAAAAAACTTAATCAAATATATAACACATTTGTAGACTGTACGTCAGTGTTACAATCTGTCAGCACTGGTCTGGAAGTGGTGAATAAACTCTTACTGAGAAAAGCTAGTTATCTTCAGGGTTAGCCAAACTCTCCTTGTAATGTCTACATTTTCCAGAAAAGGGGAATGGAGTGCTGCACCTCAAGGACAATTTCAAACAAATCAATTAAGACACATTTTATGTATAAAGTCCCAGTTCCAGTTAGTCATTTAGCAGACGCTCTTATCCAGAGCGACTTACATTTGGTCTCCTTGCTCAAGGGCCCACAATAGTTGCTTGGTGGAGGTGGGAAACGAACCCTGGGCTTTCTGGTACTAGTCCAACACCTTAACCACTAGGCTACCACTTCCCAAGTGAGCCAACGCTTTTGTTTAGAAAGTTAGTACATTTAACTTGGGTTGTTTTGCAGAGTATAGAAAGAAGGTTTGAAAGAAGATGTAAGCAGAATTGCTGTAATTGTGACTTTAGAGCTTGACCCATAAATTGTTTGCCTTCAAAATAATTATGGATGAAATACAGTTTAGCCTTTTTTAATTTATTATTAAATGTGGTAATAGGGCGGCGTGGTGGCGTAATGGTTAGCACGGTCGCCTCACAACAAGAAGGTCCAGGGTTCGATTTCCAGGCCGGGGATCTATCTGCGTGAGTTTCCTCCGGGTACTCCGGTTTTCTCCCACAATCCAAAAGCATGCAGATTAGGTCAATTGGTGATTTTGTTCATAGGAGTGAATGTGTGTGTGGGAATGGTTGTTTGTCTTTGTGTTGCCCTGAAATGGACTGGCGAACCCGTACAATGTGTACCCCTGCCTCTCGCCCTATGTGGATAGGCTCCAACAGACGCGGTGACCCCTATTTGAAAATAAGCAGATGAGAAGATGAATGAATAAATGAATGTTGTAATATTAAACATGGAATAGTTACACTAAATGAATTTATTTTGTTATAAATGGTGAAAAAAAATGTTTTCAAAGATATTTCAACCTTATCTAATTACAGGAGAAAATGCTTTATTACTTCTTGGAATTCATTCCTTTTCTGTTTATATTAACATTCGTTGGGCGATAATCATTCATTCATTCATTCATTCATTCATTCATCTTCTTATCCCCTTATTCCCTAATTTGGGGTCAAAGGCGTCTGCTGGTGCCTATTCCAGCTCACATAGGGCGAGAGGCAGGGGTACACCCTGGACAGGTCGCCAGTCCATCTCAGGGCAACACATAGACAAACAACCACTCACACACACATTCACTCCTATAGACAATTTAGAATCACCAGTGGGAGATGCATCACTAACTATTATTTTATCATTTCTACCAAAATTTATTATAGGATCAATTTGGCTAAGTATCTATAATGTATTGAGTTTACACTGACTCTCACACAAATAGTGCGATGTGGTGGCTTGGTGGTTAAGGTGTTGAACTGATACACAAAAGACAGGGGTTCGATTCCCAGCACCCCCAAGCAACCACTGTGGGCCCCTGAGTAAGGCCCTAAACCCATAATTGCTCGGATGTAAGTTGCTATGAATAAGGGCGTCTGCTAAATGCTGTAAATGAAAATATACAGTCATGTGGTAGATCTTTTTCTATCGTGTACAGGATAAGATCGGCTGGGGAAACAGCACACGACTGCTGGTACTGGCTACTGATGCTGGCTTTCACATGGCAGGTGATGGGAAACTGGCTGGTATTCTTGAACCCAACCAGGAGACTTGTCAGCTAGACACTAGCAACATTTATAGCATGAGTAACACGTGGGTATGTGTGAATATTTCTCATGTAAAGAAATAAGTAAAGTAAAGTTATTTCTCAGCCTTAATAACCTGTTTCTGTCAGGATTATCCATCTGTGGGTCAAATTGCCAGAAAGTTGGAGGAGCAAAATATCCAGCCTATTTTTGCTGTAACTGAAGATGTGTCACATATATATAAAGTGAGTGTTTTTCCCTTGTTAGTTAATATAATAACACATTACTGTAATATTACTGTAATATAAAAACATATTTTCTGAAAATATTTGTCATGTAAGAATGTTTTCTTATCAAGGAGCTGAGTAAACTTATTCCTAAATCGGAAGTTGGAATCCTGACTAAAGATTCAGACAATGTGGTAAATCTAATTGTGGATGCATACAATGTAAGCACAAAAAAAAAATTCACATAAAATGTCTTTAAAATAAGTGCATATAAAGTTATACTATTTGTATCTGTTTATGGATGAATCTACCTACGCCACAGAAACTATCCTCTAATATAATTGTGACTCATGATGGACTCCCAAAAGACGTATCAGTAACCTTTACTTCTAGTTGTGAAGGTGGAGGAAAACCTAGCAATAAGGGGATATGCAACAATGTCGGCATTGGTCAGCAGGTATCATAACATTTTGATTTAAATTCTTGTTATAGAATATTTTTAGAATACTGATGCAACAGTAATAACCGTTATAAAATATGTACTTGTAACCTGTGCTTCCTAAAATGATATTACACACCTTACATGGCAGTGTCCTGGATTATTCTTTTCTGTAGGTCATTTTTAATGTGACTGTAAAAGCAGCAAAGTGCTTAAAGAACATTTCTTTCAACATTGGTCCTTTGGGGTTCAATGAAAAACTAAAAGTCCTGGTTAAAACCCAATGTGAGTGCAAGTGCAATGATCAGCTCAAAGAGCACAGCCACTGTAATAATAAAGGCAAAGTTGTCTGTGGAACATGCAGGTACGAGAAAAGTCCTTTTCTGTTGTAAATTATCGGTTGATGGTTTTGGTGGTGCTGATGCCATTTTGTTCTGAAATTAGAAAACTTTTGTTCCTTTTGAAATCCTGTAAATGTCCATGTTTAGCCCATGAAATTATAATTTAATTATGTTTGCAAGGTTTGAATCACAGAGACTTTTATTGCAGGAGGTGAAATTCTGCTCAGTTAAGTTGGAGATTTGAGTCACATCTACATTTACAGCACTTAGCAGACGTTCCTATGCAGAAAGCCTTATCTCTTTTAAACAACTGAGCAGGGCGGCACGGTGGCGGAGTGGCTAGCACGGTCACCTCACAACAAGAAGGTCCCGGGTTCCATTCCTGGGCCGAGGATCTTTCTGTACAAAGATTTGCTCTTGCGTGGGTTTACTCCGTGTACTCTGGCTGATTGGTGATTCTAAATTGTCCATAGGAACGAATGTGTGATTGGTTGTTCATCTATGTGTGCCATGCGATGGACTGGCAACCCTATGCGCACTGAGATAGGCTCCAGCAAACCCCTGTGACCTCGATTTAGGGAATAAGCGAGTAAGAAGACGAATGAATGAATGACAAAACAAAACAATTGGGGCTTAAGGGTCTTTCTCAGAAACCCACAGTAGTGTTACTGGGTTTTTCTGGTTTTAGACTTACACCTTAGCCACTAGCCATTTTGGGCCATAGTTTTTCCTGCATAATCATCTCCTTTACTGTTAATGTTAACAGTGCTATTTCATAATGTAGAACTATAGTTGCACATTATAAAAATTCCTGTTGTTCTTTACGATTCTCTTGAAATATAGCTGCAATTCTGGTCACCTGGGGCAACGGTGTGAGTGCAGCTTGGGTCAGAAGGATGAGACCGCTTTGAAGGAACAGTGCCACAAAGACAACGGGACAGAGTGTGAGGGCCGTGGAGACTGCGAATGTGGATTATGTAAATGCCACCAGACAGAGGGTGGTAAATCCTACTATGGACTTCACTGTGAATGTGATGATGAACACTGCGAAAAGCATCATAACAAGCTATGTGGAGGTACTCACACATGCACGCACTCCAAAAAAATGAATTTTTTACAGTTAATACTTTCCAACATGCATTCACATTGTGTTTCTGGATTGATCTTAGGTAAAGGAGACTGTAGGTGTGGGGAATGTAAATGCTTTGACGGCTATGAAGGAGCAGCCTGTGAGTGTATGAAATCTGATGAAAGTTGCTTGACGGGAGAAACAGTGTGTCATGGACGTGGTAAATGTGTGTGCAACCAGTGTGTATGCCAAAGAGGATACAAGGGTCTTAGATGTGATTCTTGCCCCACATGCGAATTGCCATGCCAAAAGTCAGGGTAAGAGAAACCACCATCATCAGACCACCATCATCTATCATGTGCCTTGCATTACAAGGCAATGGTTCTAATTAAAATCCATCAACTACCTCAATGCTCTTTAACTTTATCTGAATAACCCAGTTTAGAATCTACTATGGAATAATAAAATGAGAATTATATAGTACAACAGGTTTGATAGATTGATGTCTTTTGCAATGTTAAGAATTTTATTTTGACTATTTAATAACAAATCAAAAACATTTTACTCTAACAAGGCAATCAATCATTCAGATAAATTTCAAATGATCAAATAAAGGAAAGTGGTAATTGGACCATGCTGGGCGCTTGAGTAAGACCATTAACTAACTGCCAGTTGCAAACATGTATACAAGAGGTAAATCTCCCTGCAGGGTGTCTGCTAAGTGCTGTAAATGTTAATGATCTGGACTCATATCCACGTCTATATATGTAGGAGCTGTGTTGAATGCAAGGCATTTGGTACAGGACCTTTTGAAAAGAACTGCTCAGTGTCCTGCTCCCATCTTGAAGTTACAGTTGAGGAAAAACTGGTCAAAAGGGAGTGCCAAGTGAGGGACAACGAGGGCTGTCGGATGATTTTCTCAATGACCGAGCAAGACGGTTTTGACAGATATTTTGTGAAAGTTCTGAAAGATAGAGGTAAAGCTTATAAATTTTATAACTACCTATATTCAACTAAGCAGCTCAGTGGTGTTGTACTTAGAATTGACGTCTCACAGCAAGAATGTCCCAGGATCGATTCCAAAGTCCCCGGGGGATCTTTCTGTGCAGAGTTTTGCATGTTCAACTTGCGCTTGCATGGGTTTTTCTCCGGGTACTCCAGTTTCCTCTCAAAGTCCAAAACCATGTACATCATGTTGTTTGGTGATTCTAAATTGCCCCTAGGAGTGAATGTGACTGTGTGTGATTGTCTCTGTGTCCGGTGTACCCCTACTTCACGCCCTGTGTATGTTGAGATAGGCTCCAGCAGACCCCTGGGACCTAGAATTAGGTAATAAGCGGTTTAAAAATGAATGAATGAATTATTATTTATATTGTATATATAGCTATATATTATAACTATATATTATTTATCATCAGTAAAAATACCAATGACCTTTTTTACATATATTATCATTTTAATGTCCAATTTCGTTATAAAGTTTTAGAAGTTTACATTAAATAATAGGAAACCTCTGTTACATTTTGATATTCTTTGTAATAACACTAAACTTTTATTGTAATCGAATATTTTAAACTTTTTAATAAATTCAATACAATATTGTATTTTAGAATGTCCTATAGGGCCGAATGTTGCACTCATTGTGGGTGGATCTCTTGGAGCCGTGGCATTGATTGGACTTGTACTCCTTATCCTTATTAAAGCAATATTTTATGTAAAGGACTTAAAAGAGTGGAAGAGGTTTGAAAAAGAAACGCAGCGCAAGCAATGGGCAAAAGTATATCATTTTTGTTGTTTAATTTTTAATAATAGTGTAGTTATTATTATTGTGTTGCTATATAAATACTTTATTATTATTATTATTATTATTATTATTATACATTATTATTATTGCTTATTATTTATGATTATGTGTTTTACACACTAATTGTCTCTCATTTTTCACAGGCTGACAATCCATTATTTACAAACGCCGTCACAACAGTTGCAAATCCAGCCTTTACTGGGGACTCTTAGAGAATAATGGACAACTAGTATCAAAAACCAGATGTTTAAAATAAATTATATAAATAGATGTTTAAAAATTCTACTATAAATCTGTCATAATACTAATTCATGCTCTTCCAGTCCATATTTTGTGCACACACAAACACTGTTACCTCAACCATTGAGAAGTAATTAGTGCTATGTAGCCCAAGATTGCTCCTTGGAGACTTTGGGATCCTTTGGGGGTTTGATTGGTAGCCATGAAATTGTATTTTGCTCACCTCTTATAACATATACAACACACTGTCAATGTTTTATGTGCGTTAGTAAATCGCTCAGCATCAGTTCCTTGTATATAATTGACTCTTGTAAGGTTTTTGTATAACCTTTTGTGTTTACCAATAAATTTTAATAAATCTAAATAAAATCTCTTATTAAAGATGGTTAATATTAGAAAGTACAAACTACAAAGGCAAAGAATAAAGTTGCAGATCATAAATCACAGATTCCGCTGTTACTCATAACTAGTAACAACGTATTATACTAGTAGCATAGGACTTATTATTGAATTATTTTACATGTAATTCAGTAGCTGTTATAATGTGTGTATTTACTAATCACCAAGTTAAGGATTTGATTTGTAGTCTGCTACTCAAAAACACAGACATGTAGCTAATGAATGAATTTTGTAACGAAGGGGGTAAGAGTCTCTGAGGCACCAAGGGCTGGATCACAGCAACAAGCCTAGCCCTGGTAGTCCTTCATTTCAGAACTAGTTAATGAATCTAAAGATCAGGAGAGGTGCACTGGTGTACTGGAGGCTGAAGTTCACAATCAGGGAATAAAACAAGCTGGGAGACACATTCACTGCCACAGAAACGGGTAAACTACTTCTCATATAATATTTAACAAAAAGTAGATCTATGTTTTTAGGACATTTTTAGCATCTGCTTGGATTAATAATTTAGAATATTAAATGAAATTAGTTGTAATCATATAATTATGTTGGAATCATTCTAAGATTTTAAGAACTTTAGAAGGTTGTGTGTGTGTGTGTGTGTGTGTGTGTGTGTGTGTGTGTGTGTGTGTGTGTGTGTGTGTGTGTGTGTGTGT
>JAOTRA010000036.1:9229192-9243042 GCA_026260255.1 Pseudolaguvia tuberculata | reverse complement strand
GTGTGTGTGTGTGTGTGTGTGTGTGTGTGTGTGTGTGTGTGTGTGTGTGTGTGTGTGTGTGTGTGTGTGTGTGGTTCCTGATAAACCTAATAAGTTTAGGTTTTGGCATAAAATTAAAGTATGAAGTCATCTGATTTTCCTCTCCTTTAGGGCTGTAGTGGGGATGAAAGAGAAATGGCTAAATCACTGGCTGACATCATTTCTAAAAGAGAGAAGCGGGTCATTGCAGAGGGTCAAGAACCTGCAGATTTCTGGGTGAACCTTGGTGGAAAGTCCCAGTACGCCAGTGGAAAGAGGTAGAATAAAAAAAAAAAAAGATAGATATTGTGAATTCTATAAGTGGACTATTGAACGAAGCTTTACTTTCTGTCCCATGATAAGACTACAGGATGAAACCAATCATATCACACCACGCCTCTTTGAGTGTTCCAATCAGACTGGCACTTTCTTAGCCACTGAAATTTCAAACTTTGACCAGACTGATTTGGATGAGGATGACATCATGTTGCTAGACACCTGGGATGAGGTAAGTGCTTCTTAGACATTAGCAACATCACAGAATGTAAGTTAATAGAAATTCATGTCATCAGGTTGAAGCTACATTTCCATTGTTTAGATATTCTTGTGGATTGGTAAAGGATCGAATGAGAAAGAGAAGAAGGACGCTGTGGTTACAGCCCAAGAGTACCTGAAAAGCCATCCTGCTGGACGTGACATAAACACACCAATCCTAGTGGTCAAGCAAGGGTTTGAACCTCCAACCTTCACTGGCTGGTTCCTTGCCTGGGACCCTCACATGTGGAGTGTATGAAAATTTTGATCAGTTAAACCCTTACTAAGATTTGTTTTATTTTGTTATACTTACATTTGGGGGAGGGGGGTGGCATAGTGATTAGCACAGTTGCCTCACAGCAAGAAGATCTGGATTTCGATTCCCAGGCCGGGGAGTTTGCATGTTCTCCTCATTCTTCCGTGGATTTCCTCTGGGTAGTGGGGTTTCCTCCCACAGTGCAAAAACATGTAGATTAGGTTGATTAGTAATTTTAAATTGGCCTTAAGAGTGAATGTGTGTCCGCATGTTTGTTCGTCTATGTGTGCCCTGTCCACGGTGTACACCTGCCTCTCACCCTATGTGTGCTGGGATAAACTACAGCAGGTATAGAAGTAAGTATTCATTCATTCATTCATTCATTCATTCATTTATCTTCTTACCTGCTAATTCCATAATTTGGGGTCACTGGGGTTTGGTGGAGCCTCGTCCAGCTCTTTGAAGGGCAAGAGGGGTACATCCTGGGTATGTTGCCTGTACATTAGAGGGCTACACAGACATACTTCTATAGGCAATTTAAAATCAGTTAGCCATACATATGAGTTTAAAATAATTGATTGATAATCTGTGTTTCAGGGTGGAAAATCCTATGAGGAGCTGAAGTCTGAGCTTGGAGATGCAACAGATGTTATTAAGCTTACAGTGGTAGGTTATCATATGACTTTATTTATTTGTTCCTTCCGAAACCTTCCTCTGGTATGAGAAACTTATCAATGTGTTGTAAATTTAGGACCTGACCAACTCTTACACCAACTCAGTGAATTCCGGAAAGGTCCCCCTGTCTCCCACTATACTGCCAGCACATCCAGCCGCAAAGCTGGTGAACTGCCCAGTAGACGATCTGCCTGAAGGTGTTGACCCTGCCAGAAGAGAGGTATTTTTAGGAAGAATCCATCTTAAACAAAAACAAAATAGTAGCTCAATGGTAACAGTCTTGGTGCTCAATGGTAAAGCTGTTGGAGCTCAATTTTACATGTGTTGGACTGCTGATGGCAAGATTGAGTGCTCAACTACCAGCATCACCAAGCTGTGATTGTTGGAACCGCAAACCTGAAACTTGACCGTTAACTACTCAGAGGAATAAAAATAAATCACTCTACACAAGGATACTGTGTAGGTCAAACACTGTAAATATATAATTGTAATAATATAATTTTAACTATCTAATGCATTTCTTATAATAGTATGGCTACAGATACTTGTATAGCTTTTTGGTGACAACCAAATCATTTTTTTTCTGGCTTAATAGCAGGTATATTTTTTAGACATTATGTTTGTATGTGGGCGGGGCGGTGGCGTAGTGGATAGCACAGTCACCTCACAATATGAAGCTCCCAGGTTCCAATCCCAGGCAGAGAATCTTTCTGTGTGGAGTTTGCCTGTTCTCCCCGCACTCGCGTGGGTTTCCTCAGGGTACTCCGGTTTCCTCCCACAGTCCAAAAACATGCAGATAAGGTCAATTGGTGATTCTAAATTGTCCATAGGAGTGAATGTGTGTGTGTGAATGGTTGTTTGTCTATGTGTTGCTTATGTGTGCTGGGATAGGCGCAGCAGACCCCGATTTCGGGAATAAGCGGGTAAGAACATGAATGATTGTCGGTATGTGCCATGTGTTTTTCCATAGTTCTTGAAGTTAATCAAATAAAAATGCTTTGGTGTTACATTAAAGAATCTGGACAACAAAATGCCCTCTGACTTTTACAGTGGCAGATTGATGCTGAAGATTTCTCTTCATAAATGTTTAATTATTGTCCCAGAAAATTGTTCAGAAAATATTTGTTGGACACATTTATCCAGAGCGACTTATATTTATCCCTTTTTTATCTTGCTCAGGAGCCTAACAGTAGCAACTAAGTGCTTCTGGGAATCGAACCCTGATTGCCCAATTAGCACCCCAACACCTATTTTACATGATTATACAGAGTACAGCATGTAGTGAAATGTTTTTCTTCGCATATCCCATCTTAGTAAGTCGGGGGTCAGAGTGCAGGGTCAGCTAATGTACAGCGCCCCTGGAGTAGGAAGGGTTAAGGGTGTCGCTCAAGGACCCAACAGTGGCGGACTTGAGACCAGGTCGTTCTTGGTGGTAGTGGGGCTTGAGCCCAGGTTTTCCTGGTCTCCCAATCAACACTTCGGTGCCTTAACCATTTGAGCCGCCACTGTCCCACCAACACTTACCATGTCCCATAAATATATGAATCTACTCATGTGTTTTTCATTGTAAATATTTTTACTCCTGTGAGAAGATTATAACAAATCAATCTTTGATGACATAAACGGTACTAGAATGAAACAGAAATGAAGACTAAAAATGCCCATCCTGTCTTTATCCTCAGGAATATCTCTCAGAAGAGGACTTTGTTTTAGTCTTGGGTGTTTCACGGATGGATTTTTACTGCATGACATTATGGAAACAGCAGAATCTGAAGAAAGAGAAAGGTCTCTTCTAAGAACAACAAACAGAAATCCATCAGTATAAATATCTAACTGGCTCGTCACATCACACAACAGTGGACTGCCTATTTGGTAAAATTATACATGCGTTTGTTTACATATATTTTAAGTCTAAAAATTAAGTAACTTAATAATTCATTATTTTTTCATAGTTCATTTTAATATCTTTAATATCATTAAGTTTGTTTACTACTAAGTAACGGCCGTTAAGGAAAAACTGGTTAATAAGCAGCTTTTTATTATAATGTAATAACTTTTACAAATGGATGCTATAATTATTGATAAATCTAAAACAGATTTTAAGAACATGGACTCATGAATTATCATTATAATGATTTTATGCAAATAAATATTTAATGCACACTAAATGACAACATTATTTAGTTCATTCGTCTTCTTACCCACTTATTCCCTAATTATTGGCCTCCTGGAGCCTATCCCAGCTCACAAAGGGCAAGAAGTACTCGCTGGATGGTTCGCTAATCCACACAGAAAGAACCCCGGTCCAGGATTGAACCCAGGACCTTGTTGTGAGGCAACCGTGCTAACCGCTATGCCACAGAGCCGCCCACATTATTTAATTATAAAATAAAAATTATTTTTAAAATTACAGGCGGCGCGGTGGTGTAGTGGTTAGCACGGGCCAGGAGTCGTTTTTCGGGTTGGGAGTCTACATGTTCTTCCTGTGCTTGTGTGAGGTTTTTCTGGGTTTTTAATTAATTAATTAATTAATTAATTAATTAATTAATGAAAATCCTATTTTATTTGTCACACACATGATTATACATTGTACAACATGCAGTGAAATGCTTTTACTCCCATTTCTCACTTTGGAATGTTGGGATCAGAGCGCAAAGTCAGCTATGATGCAGTGCCAAAGGAGCAAGAGTGGTTAAGAAGAGGCCAGTGCCTTGATCATTTGACTCACCATGCCCCCCCCCTCTTGTAATCGATAGTTACATAATAATGTAGAGCTGATACAAAATAAATAATTAATGTCAGAAACTGGTTCACATTTATTTGTGTGTATTTGTATGGTATGACTGAATGATTGGTAATTAGGTAAATAAGGTTTAACAATGTTTTATTTGGGCTTCCACTATTTATTTGCAGAGAGTAAAATTAACAGTACATGTAAAATCAATATCCAAAGACAATCTCGCCCTCTAGTGGTTGGAGGATGAAAAAAACCAAATGTTCATAGACGATGAAAGACAGCGCAAGCTAATATCACAAACATGTATATCAAATCCATCTACTAGTATACAAAAGAAATGAAATATTAAACCATTCAAATTTGCAGAAACTATTTAGCTTGGAAGAAAAAGTAAACTTTATACCAAACTATAGTAAACTATATACCAAAGTAATAATTATAGATATTTAATGATGATAAATATTTCCTATCTTAAGGGATTCAATAAAATCTTTGTGACATACATGATTATACAGAGTACAATGTGTAGTGAAATGTTTTTCTTCGCATATCCCTAGATGTGTAAGTTGGGGGTCAGAGCGCAGGGTCAGCTATTGTACAGCGCCCTTGGAGCAGGAAGGGTTAAGGGTCTTGCTCATGGTCCCAACAGTGGCGGAGGTGGGGCTAGAACCTAGAACTCGGCACCTTAACCATTGAGCCACCACTGTCCCCGGAGACAACAGGGTTAACACCAACCATGTGAAGTTACATTCTATTATATTAAATCTATTACAAACACCAATATTTCGTTTCAGATCTCATATACTAATGACTAATTGTTTTTGGATGACGTTGGGGGCACAGATGTCAAATCCAATTATTTGCACAGGATCGAACTATTCATGTCTTTTACGCTCGTTTCACAAAAAAACATATTGAAACTAAAGGGGGAGGTTGGTCAGTACAACAGCGCCATCTGGTGGAATATTGTTTACATTTTATTTTTGTATAACTTAAAGCTTCATGCTGTTGGTGGGTCAAAGTATATCTTTTGACTTTATTATACAGTCAATAATAAACGTTTCTTTGCATATACACATCTCATTCCTTTCTATCACTTTTTTTGTTACAAACTAAACTGTTATCGTGATCTAAGCTAATTACGAAGTCAGCTCAAAATGGCACACATATTAAGTTCACTATCAATCAGAGTAGTAGTTAATAAGTCTCTTCGCCTCTCTGACCCCTGACAGATAGGCTCCATGAGTGGTGGTGTAAAAGTTCTCATGTGTGGCTTCACCTGCGAACAGCACCTGTAGAGTCTTAAAACACAGACCAAATTACTGTAAAGCCTCATTTTATATTTCTTTGTGTACAATGTTCTTTGTGTTCATTGTTAATGTCTACAGCAGCCGTTTCGGTTAGTAACGTGACAGACTTAAACAAAAGACAAAAACAACCATGTACCATACATGCAACTGAAATACACCCTTTTAGAGCTAACGTTAAATGTTATGATGAACAATATAATTATGGATTTATAGAAATAGGAATAATAAACCCTTAATAATGATTTTTACTCTAAACTTTATAATAACAGTTACAATCTACAACAAACATTAGTCAAAAAGAAAAAGCCTTTTGTAAAGATAAGAAGGCTTGTTATGTTGGCGTCTCTAATTTAATGCTACAATGTACAAAAAGATTCTAGACAACTGTTATATTTATAATAACCGACCACAAACTTTTGGAAATAAAATGTATTAACAACCTCAACAGCAACTCTGTGATATTAATAGTACATACAATTCAAAACAGTATTAGATTAAACAAATAGCATAACATTTGAATTAATATTAGATGAATTACCTCACTGTCTGAAGCTTTTTTCTGAGGAAGAGGAGCTGCTAGTGCTTTTTGTTGGTCCACCCCGTTCACCCCCTTGGGAATAAATGAATAGGAGCCATAGACGTAAGACTCGTGTCCCCATTTAGTGATCGTAACTTCAGAGACGTTGGGAATAGACCAGCCAGTGAAAGACCTGAGCAATCTTTTAAAAGGAAAAGAATTTTTTTTAGATATAAATTTTGTCCTTTGATTAACTAACTAACTAATATATTATAACATGATACTACCTTACACAGGTGTCTACAATCTCACTGTCCTCCAGTGTCTCCATATGAAGAGCCTCTCTGCCTGTGATCCAACCACAGAGAACCGTAGGGTGACGGGCTACAGCGTCAAAGCCAGAAATCTTTTTATACCATGTCTCTTTCCAGGTATCTTCTTCATCTTGACTGCAATAGACTTCCTTATTTTCAGGCCCCTCATCCCATACAAGCTGAATTCCTGCACAGTCTTCTGGCCAAAATCTTTCACTGAAGCACAGGAAGATCTTGTCCACGGTACCAAAGCCGAGTCTCTCGATAGCATCCAGCTTTGATTTCGGTAAAGAAGGTTCAAACATTGTTCTTGCATGTTTTTTTAAAACCCCCAACGAAACAGTCACAATCACATGGTCAGCATTGATGGTTGCATTATTTTCACAGATTACTTGTACAGCACAGTTCTCTTCTTTGTCCTCGCTGTCCTGGGAGTCCCAATTGATGCTTTTCACAGCTGAATTGTTCTGAATTATTCCTGCTGGTAGATTTTTTAGGAGAAGATCTAAAATTGCATGATAACCACCAGGACCAAGGCTATTTAAAAACTCTCCATCCAGCTCAGTATATTCACTATCTTGCGACGCAGACACTTCATAGAGAGAAGACGAAGCCTCATCTGCACAGTTATTTCTTTTACACCATTCAAATATTCTTGATCCATCTTCTGAATTAGCTAAAGAAGATTCATCAAAGGACACATCAAGATAATCCCCCAAAGTAAAGTATCGGTACTTCTGTGGCAACATAGTGTCAGATGCCTTGGAAGTAAATTTTTCAAATAGTGAGGTAACCCGATCAGCTAGTCCCATTGGCAATTTTTTTCCGTGCTCTGTAAAAAAGTAGTCTTGGGAGCTTTCAGAATCATCACTTAAACCTTTTTCAGCTAACAGATTATGTTTCTTTGCTAGTTGGTAGAGGACATTTCCTTTCTGTCCATGGATCCAGTTAGCACCGTGTTCAATAATGTTCTCTGTAAATGGTTTAGTGGTATAAACTCTTCCGCCTACCCTTTCTTTAGCTTCAAGAATCTTGACATTATAAAATCCAGCCTGGATTAAGGTGTCTGCTGCAGCCAAACCAGCAAATCCGGCACCTACCACCACAATCTTGGCATCTTTGGACATGGTCTTAAATGTGAGAGCTCTTGCAATGCTTTAAATGCAAAGAGCTCTTGTGCAGAGTTAATACTGGTTTACCAATGGGTGGGACTTTCTTTTGTTATTTTAGAATGCAGTAAGGTCACGTGATCCTAATCCACGCCTTAGAGGAGCATGAGTCACAACCTCAAAAACAATTATTTACATTTACATTTACATTTCAGGTAAGGTCATGTCCATAACCTTAAATGACCTTAAATACATTTTATCTAATTCGTTCATCCATTTGTGCAGTTAAGGGTTATGGTTCTTGCTTAGGGACTAATATTCCACTTCCCTACAAAACATCTACTGTACTTGTTCACAAATATATTTATGCATCTCTGGGTACATTTACATGTACAGCATTTTGGCAGACACTCTTACAGTTATTGTGTTTATACAATTGAGAAATTGGTTCGAATCCCAGGCCGGGATCTTTCTGTGCGGAGTTTGCATGTTCTCCCCGTGCTTGCATGGGTTTCCTCCGGGTTCTCCGGTTTCCTCCCACAGTCCAAAATCATGCAGATTAGGTTGATTGGTGATTCTAAATTGTCCATAGGAGTGAATGTGTATGTGAATGGTTGTTTGTCTATGTGTTGCCCTGCGATGGACTGGCAACCCATCCAGGGTGTGCCCCCGCCTCTCGCCCTATGTGTGCTGGGATGGGCGCAGCAGACCTCCGTAACCCCGAATTCAGGAATAAGCGGGCAAGACAATGAATGAATAATTGCAATTGAACCCCAAATTTACAATTAGCAGTCTAATACATTAGCCACTAAGCTACTACTTCCCATGTTGTGCATAATATAATCCAGTAATGTTTTTGATTCGATGCCACTCATGATGCCATCATACAAATGTAAAAATAGTGATCCAAACCATGCTAAACCTAATTCAAGACTAGAATTAGATCATCTTGGGTTAGGGTTAGGGTTATAAACGTCCAGAAAGCAAGAATAACCTTCAGTCCCCTCTTTTTATACTAAAATGAAATCTAGTATAACAAATTAGGGGTTTACAGACGATCAGTGTGTAGATGAGAATAACCTGAAAGAGTGTGGAGCATTAAGGACTGGAGACATCTAATAATACATTGCTCACTGAAACAGACCTGGACTGCTACTACCAGAATGTCGTTCTCAGACTCAACTCAGAAGACATTATCATGTGGGTGAGCCCCATGTCTGATATAACTCTCAGGACAACTACTATACTACCAACCACATCATTGTGTTCAGCTACGTGTAACCTGCGGCAAACCCTTCTTGACGGTGTGACAGGTAGGAGTGCAGAGGTGCTGGCAACCCCACTCGCGCATTTCCCCCTCTCTCCGAGGTTGATACCAAAGGTTATTCTACTGTGTATGTGTCTTTGTCCTCTCGAGCAGGCTTCAGCAATAGCTGCTGTTCGTTGTTGGCCAGGTGTTTCTCACTGTTCTGACAGGATGAACACAGTAACCGGAGGAGGTGGATTTCTCGGCCACAGAAAGTATAGTATTTCAGCTGGAAAGTTCATCAGTTTTTAATCTGAAAAAGAAGAACAAAGAAAATAAGACAGACACTGCCACTTATACTACAGAATGACCATTCGAAGACACTCTTCAGCCTTGTAGCATCCACTGTGGAAAAAGATCAGTTAGTATGGCGGTTCGGGTGACCGCGACAATCACTGCTGTTCTCTCATATCTTGGTTGCCCCAATCAGGCGGGTTTCATGGATTTGATTAAAACCTGATCCCCTACTTGAAATGGGTATGTCTAGTAAGAGTTAGAGAGTTGTCTAGTTAGTTATGAGGGAGGCAGCGTAATCGTCCAGGTGCACCCAGAGTTCCCCTTTGTCTACGGGTCAGTCCATCCCTCTCCCATGGTGTAGGCAAAGGTCTACCAAAAATTATCTCATATGGCGAATATCTTATGCGAGGAGTCATACGCATCTCAACCAAGACTGCGGGCAGCAGTTCAACCCAGTTAGAATGTCCCTGGTCCTGCATGGCTTATTCAATTAGTTTTTTATGGTACGGTTAGTTCGCTCTACAATACCAGAGGATTGTGGATGATATGGGATATGCAAGTGCCAATTGATGGAAAAGTATTTGCACATATATTGTGTAACTTTTATAAATGGCATGCTTTTATCTGAATCAATCCCCATCGGTACCCGTACCTAGGAACGATCTCTTTAGCTAATATGCAGGTTACTATCTTCACATTTTTCTTCTTTGTTGGAAACAAAGAAAGATTTACAATACAAAAAACAGAATGAATATCCTCTTTGACCGCTCTTCATGCGCGGTGAAACACACCATGGAACTCACACGAGAAAAGGTAGGCAATGCAATCAACCAGTTTTGCATGGGAGATGTAGAAACTGCTGAACGCAACCTACGTAGTTGCCAGATGCGCCCAAAATCGTGAGCTACCCCAAATGCATACCAGGAATCAGTATTAATGGTGACATCCTTCCCCTTTGAGAGGACACAGGACCCATTGTGAGAGCAAAGAGCTCAGCTGCTTAAGCAGAGTTAAAAGGTAATGAGTAAGCTTCAATAAACGTATCGGGGAGAGAAAGAACAGAGTAACCACAAATAAACGTGCCATCAAACGGTTTAGAACAGGACTCGTCTACAAATAACACTTCTTCTCCTGAGAGTGGTGTAGTTCACAGGTCAGAGTGAATAATGGTGGCAAGAACGACCTCTTTTATGTGTGTGTCATCAGCTAAAGCATCATCTTGCATAGATACGAGGCTTGATAAGGCATGTTCTGGTGTACTAACAGAGTAAGTGGGATGGATGTCAAGGTTTGCGGTGGAACAGAGAATCATCTCATACCCAGATCGTCTTTGAGCAGTCATGTGTTCCGTTTGTAAATTTAACAGGGCTATTTTAACCTGATGTGGTGAGTGCAAAGTGAGAGGTTGTGACAGGACGATTTTCTCAGCGTCTTGTATCATTAATGCACACTCGGCAACAACACGCGGGCAGCCCCTGAGCGACCGGATCTAATGTTTTAGAAAGAAATGCACATGGACGCATCCTACCCATGCTCCTGAGCCTGTACAGCAGAGACAGTGCCTCCCTGCTCGCAGACGTACAGGTGGAAGGGTTTGTGATAGTCCAGTAGACCAAATGCTGGAGCTGAGCACAGGGCTGTCAGTAGTACTTGGTAGGCCGCTGACATGTCCTCTGTCCATGTTAACAGTTTGTCTGGAGGATCAGAATGGGAGAAGCTGTCCCGAAGCTGCTTATCATACAGTGAACAATCGGGAATCCACTGGCGGCAGTAATTTATTAGTCTCAAGAAAGCCATAAGCGCCTGTTTGATGTGTGGGCATCTGGTGGCTAAAACAACTTGAATTTGTTCATTTGATAGACTGAGAGAACCTTGAGAGAGTTCAAACCCTAAATACCGCGCAAAAGGTTTTCACTATTGTAACTTGTTCTTAGAAACCTTGAAGCCATTGTTTGCCTGGTGGGTCAGGAGTTGAAAGGAGGTCTCATGAACACCAGTCTGCGAGTCAGCGGAGATTGGAAAGTCGTCTGCATACTGTAAGACAACAGAACCAGAGGGCAGAGACAAGTCCGATAGCGCATCCCTTACCACAGCCGAAAATACTGCTGGAGAGCAATGAAGCCCTGGGGCAGGTGAGTCCATGCGTACTGGCGACCCCTATGTGTGAAGGCGAAAAGAGGTTGTGTGTCGACATGGGCGGGAACATAAGTCATTAACAGAAAAATCCGTATGATCACATGGGATGGACGCGATAATAGATGCCACATCAGGAACTACATGTGCTATTAGAATGATCACATCAATAATTCTTCTCAGATCTAGTGTGAATCGCCATGTGCCATCAATCCTGATCGTTTTAGCATCAGATAGTGGATATTGTTTAACATAGACAGGGTGCGAGTATTTCAGTCTGGCTACGTAAGGCATTACCCACGTCATCCTTATGTTTAGCCCACAGATGGTCCGGTAACTCATTCAAAGAGGCAGGCAGGTTCTCTGTGGTCACAAAGAAAGCACAGTAAATTGGTGGTGAATTGGGTGTAGAGATCTGCACTCTAGAGCCCGAAAAAACGAGTGATAGATGTAATCGACACATACAATCTCTACCTAGAAGATTGAACAGACAATTATGCATAAACACAAAACAATGCCTCAGGTAAATCTCCGGATCAGTAGGACAGCTAACACGGTGAGCTGTGACAGGTGTGTGTGTGTGTGTGTGTGTGTTTGCGCCCTCTTGTGTGCAGGATTTCAAAATACTTCTTTGTGCCCTACTCAAAAGAACAGAACGATATTTACTCAGTGACATAACGCATCAGATATCATGTTTCATAACACTCTTTCATGTAAGCATAATCCAAATTTGGATCACCCAAGTTCTCATATAGTTATCTATATGCGAACTGTAAATACTTAGGACAAACTGTACTAGCCCTAGGAAAAGTAAAAAATTGTGATTGACCATCTAGATTATCCATATACGGATTAGCATAAACATTTAGACCACAACTAGTCATCCACTCCAGGGGCGTTTCCACAGAGTGGGAGAAGAATAGTCTTTTGGCTTTAATTTAGACGACTTAGTACCCATAATGTTTCAGCTCAGTTTTTTTCTGAGGTTTTTTTTTTTTTTGTTTGTTTGTTTTCTCCGTTTTTCTGAGGTGGAACGATCGACAATAGGAAACCAGACAATAGGAAAAACAAATAGGAAAAAATAACAGGACAGGGAAGACTCTTGGCTTTTTTTCCTAACTGAACCTAGAGTACTGTCTTACTCTCAGGAAATGTAAATGCAGTTTTCTCTCATTACATACATGATTACCTGCAGTCTAGAGTAACCCTTAGTTTTCCTAGTTGTAAAATAACTACCGCATTATTTCTACAACTTGAAATTTATGCTAATTCCACAAGCTAGGAAGTGTGCCTACACATTAGAGGTATTAGAAGATACCAATCAGCAACACTTACCCAATCTGCGGAATCCCGGATGAGCCGCCAAATTGTTAGGAAAACCGTATTGGCACCTCTACCATCTGTTGGTAGGATAACCTCTAAAGCCTTGGTCCCCCGTGTCCCGTTGGGATCATGATCCAAAGACAACACAAGACACAAAGTTGTGCAAGATAGAGAAAGAAAAGCTTTTTATTGACAAGATGCATGAAGTATATATAGAGCCCCCATCTGCCCCTTTGCCCTTGAAGCATATCATGCTTGTGTGAGATCCTGGTTACAGACTTGATGAGGGCTGACCTAAAGGTAAACAATAATAGCTTATTTTGGGCTGCGTGGCAGAATGAGGCTCAAACGAGAAAAACAGTTACAAAGGATTATAGCAGTTATAGTGACAAACAGGCGAAATCATGCGAAATTGGGTGTGTGTGTGTGTGTGTGTGTGTGTGTGTGTGTCGACCCTGGCTGAAACAACGTGTACAAGTCCGACACAAAGCTGGCGCTCAGCAGAGCACAGTACCCCAAACAACCTGAAAAACGTCCAGAAAGCAAGAATAACCTTCAGCGGTAAAGCCAGGTCTTCCATTTAACAACGTAGTGTCTCCACCATTTGAACCACCACTACTCCTAAAGCTATAATAAATACTAGTATACTGTAAGATATATAATAATATATAATAGATACATTTACAGCAACTTACATTTATCTCTTTTATAGAACAATTAAGGGTTAAGGGCCTTGTTCAAGGGTCCAGAAGTGGTGCTGGGAATCAAACCAACATTACCTTCAGATTAGCATTCCAACATATTAACCATTGCACTAACACTTAAATACATAAAAAGTCTAATAGCAGAAAATTATTTAGTTCTATCATTTTGCATCTTTTTGGACAAAAACCACGATTGCAGAACTAATTATGTAAAGAATCAAATAAAGGCATAAAATCAGTGATGGTGTTTTTCTTTCATACAGTATGTTGCAGAGTACAACCTCACATATACAAAAAAGATGCTGCAAAAAGAAAAAAAAATAAAACAAACACACTACAGAGTCAGCGGATATCATTCTCCAAAAGACTCATTCAAATTCATGGTCACAGAGAACGGTACAGGAAAACATTCTTACCGTTCGCCAATAGCATTGTACAACAGCTCACCTGTGTGCGACAGATGATAACACTTTCCCATTACACTACCACAAGGAAGCCATCATTAGAAAGTCTACAGTCTCGAAAGTTCTTCATATCATTTTTCACACGTATTTATGTAAATACTGATGTAAATCTGGTTAAATCTACAACTTCAACATACCTGCACTACTACATTTAATTTAACCATTGCATTTTATATTTATATTCTTTGAGGAGTTTTTTGGGGAGGGGGGTGG
>JAOTRA010000036.1:9210546-9226748 GCA_026260255.1 Pseudolaguvia tuberculata | reverse complement strand
TTTCATATCCAGCCTGGAACAAAGAGGCTGCCGAAGCCAAACCTGCAAATCCGGCACCCACCACCACAATCTTGGCATCTCTGGCTGCAGTGTTCATGTTGGTTATTGATGTTAGTTCTATTTAAGCAAATTATATATACAGTAACTTTCAGTTTGCAAAAACCTGACCTTTGGAATTTACCTTTGTAAAAAGTAATAAACTTTAATCTTCTTTTCCTAGTTAATCATCTATCAGGGGTTAACTTTTCACTGGTTTGTGCTTTTTTTTTGTTCCTTAATTTGTAAATAATATTATCCAATTAAGTTTTAATCAAAAAGAAACCAGACAGTGTTAATAATTATTAGTTTTATCCACTGAGGAAAGGATAAAACTATCCATTTAAGACCGATTATATAAACATCAAGTAGTGGCACGTGGTCCAACTAGCAGATAAATCAGGTGGACCTGCCAGATTAGATTAGATTAGATTGCCTTTATTAACCCACAATGGGGAAGATATCTCTTCAGCAAAAACATAATCAAACTTTATAAAACATTGCGAGCTAATCAGGAGACTTCCTACATTTATTGGCAACTGCATTCGGTTACTTTCGTTACTTTGTGCACGCAGTTGGTCCGGGTTGCCAGATTTGCACGATAAATAATCTTTCTTTCGCTTTTCTCACTGTAATCTATCTTCAAGTAGTAGTTCCTGTCCGTTATGTTGTAGGACCTGGTGGAAACAAAGAACGAAACTCTCTTGGTTGTAAATGTTCCCGTTATGCGGAATGTTTTTGTTTTATTGTTATTAAGAAATTGTAAGCTTTTTCTCTGAATACGTATTATATTGTGGGTTTTTTCCCCAAATACTAATGAGTTATAAAAAAAAATACATCAGGCTAAACGTTTATTATAGCTATTTAGCTATCTGGTGAATCACCATGTGGTGACACTGAGTAACGACAACACCACAGTAAACAGCGGTTTCTTAGAAATATGCAATCTTTATTATTTTTATATAGGTAACGTTTATTTAGTTCATTATTCTTTTTCAAAAATGGCAATTCTTTTAAAAAACCTGCAAAATGTTGTTCCGATTCGCCGTGCCAGGTTGCGCAAAGACGTGCAGACGTTAAAACGCATTTTGGGAGTTGAGAGGTTTGAGTTGGGCATCGTGTGTATGGACAATCGCCAAATCCAACACATCAACAACATCTACAGGCTAAAGAAGCAACCTACAGACGTGCTCTCCTTCCCTTTTTACGAGGTAAAAACTCTTTTTAAAATAACTTTGCCAGTACCAGGGTGATTTTCCTTGAATTAAAAGTTCCATTTGTTTCCAAAGGATCTGAGCCCTGGGAAGCTTCCATGCGCCCTTCACAGAGATGAGTATAATCTAGGAGATATATTTCTAGGAGTTGAGTATATAACGCAGCAATGTCAAAAAAGAGCCTGGGATTTTCATGGAACCCTCACAGTAAGCATATACCTACCTACCACCCATCCATACTATTACCCTCTTATTCCCTAATTCCGGTTCATGGGGGCTTTTCTGGAGCCTATCCCAGCATACATAGGGTGACAGGCAGGGGTACACCCTATACAGGTCGCCAGTCCATCACAGGGCACACATAGACAATCACTCACACATACATTCACTTCTATGGGCAATTTAGACTCACCAATCAATCCAATCTACATGTTTTTGGACCGTGAGAGGAAACCAGAGTAACGGAGGAATCCCACACAAGCACAGAGAGAACATGCAAACTCAGCACAGGAAGATACCCAGCCCGGGAATCAAACCCCGGTCCTTCTTGTGGGGCTACTGTTCTAATCACTAGATAGAAAAACTGTACATCAGCTTGTCTGTTGTCTTAAACTAGGTAGTAGCTGCACATGGAATCTGTCACTTGCTCGGATACAGACACGAGACTGATGAAGAGTGGAATGAGGTAATGTTAAAATTAAAATATCTTCATCTTAAACCAATATCCAAAATATCTTTACATTTTCTTTATCATCTCACAATTCTGTAAGCCGTTTGACAGGCTCCTCTATTCCGATTGACCCATTATTTAAGACTTCCTTTGCGTAGGAGCCCAGCAGCAGTCCAGCTTCTACTAAGAGTTAAACCTACTATTGTACAGTATTTTCTAAGCAGTAATCTTACACCATAATCACTAAGCTACCACTTAGGGTGCACTTTCCAAATAAGTGGACTCAAGCTTGCCCTGGTTACAAGTCGACATCACTATCTTGTGCTGAATGACCAGATGAAGCTTGAGTTAAGATAACTTTTAAGATGAACTACATTTTTTAAAGTGTACTCTCCGCTGTTGGTGTAACCATTTTATAAGTCACTTACATTAACATACACCAAACAACAGTGAAATCTCCCAACACTTGAAAGGTTGAAGTCAAAGTGCAGGGTCAGCTATGATGCAGCAACACAGGAGCAGTGGCAGGGTTTGGACTCAAGTCTTCCTTGGTGGTGTTGGGGATTGAACCACCTGTTCAACACCTGCTTTGGCACCATATAAAACTGCAGCATAGATTATTACCTCTGGCAGACACTACCTCAGATCATATCCCACGTTTACCTTACAAGAATAAATACTGCAACCGTATCACAAACCAGATGGAAAAAATATTTATTCAAATAAAATTTATTTGAAAAGAATATCAGTGATCTAGTCATGCTTTCAGAACAGTAACAGTAGTTATTGAATTTTGGGAAATATCTATCACCACGTTTACCATAAATGGGTTTAGATACCTGCCTTAAAATTTTTTTTTTTTTTTAAATTTAGCATCCTGAAAATTCACATGGTGGAAAAGCCTGCTGTAAAAACATGGTTAAATTATTGGCTTAAATATTTGAAACCTACCAAACATCAAATCCATTACCTTGTCAATCTGGAGCATACGTATATTTATATAATCTGGCTGAAATATGATTGGCTTTTAATTATGCTCAGGTGTGACTAAGATTGGAAAGATTGAAGAGACAATGTGCACGCCCCATGCATGTAAAGTTAGACATCCCTGGTTTATAGATTATTACCTTTTTTAATTTAATTAAAATTTAAAGCAAATTACTGTCAGAGCTACTATAATATTTAGGGGTTTATTAAGTTATTACAAGTAAACAAAAAACATTTTAAATAGTTGCCATACCACCGACAGCAAACCGATTTTATAATTAAAAAAAGATGTTTGACAAAGTGGGCACTTTACAAATGTCGATTTGTTCTATTTACAGATGTTTCAGAAGGAAAATTCAATCCTGAGAGAATTCAACAGACTAACCGGCAGTTACCTTAAACCTTTAACAAAGAGATGCACAGAAGATTGGTGACACATTGCATTGTGGACACTGGAAAAATAAAGGACTTTTTAAAAGGAGCCACTATGCTGCTAAAGAATAATTTTGTCGGAATAAAATTGTTTTAAATACATTTTATTTTAAATATATGATTAAGAAGCCAAAAGACTCAACATTAAACAACTAAATGTTTGTAATATCTGTTTTACAAAACTTGCAAATAGGACTACCGATATGGAAAATACCTGGGCAGGAAAAGTAATAGAGAGCTTAATTTACCAACATTAGAATAGGAAACAATAACATCAAAAGCAAGTTGTAAATTGTCCGGTTGTGAATGAATGAAATATTCACTTGTGCTGACCTTTCAAAAATAGTTTAAAGGCTTAGGTATCATTTCAGTCTTCTAACGTCACAAAGCTCTACATAAAAAGGAGGAGAAATTGATGTATTATAAATTCTCAGGGTTCTGTAGAAGCATCTTATAAGAAAATAAGATCTAGACATTAAACTTGTTAAATTGTATTTATAAAATAGGATTAAAATAGCAGAAAACAGTCATCAGTAAAGCTGTATATAGAAACAAACTCCTCTCCCAATCAATCATCGCTATAGGACATAAAAATCAACAAGCAAAGTAAATATTGCACCACATTTCAGCTGCATATAAACAGACACCTCGAAATCACTAACATACAAGAATAAATCTTTATATCAATAAGGAATTTTGAAAAACTGATGTTGGGGTGACTGCTCAGGAGGGACATCCATTTCCTGAATCCAAGATCATTTACTTGGAATCAAAGTCTCATTTTCATTAAAAGACTTTGAAAGCAAAAATTCTCAAATAACTAGCAAAACAATACATGTTTTTGAGGCTGAATGTCATTCCATTCAGCAACCCAAAATACTTTAATTTGTTTTATTTACTTTTCTCATAAAGCTTTATATCTACATAAACCTAAGGAACAATAATAGCAGACAGGCGCACAGAGAGGGGAAAAGAACATAAAGAAAGTGCCTGAAAGCGATGTGTGGTCAATCAGTAGTACAGATGTAATTTTTCACTCTATACTGAGCTTATCCATTTACTGCCCCAGTGCAGGACTCCAGTAGAGACCAGATATACAAAGCTACTTATAACGGCTGCAGAACTATTCGGCTAGCATCACTGCTTCCTCCTCCTCCTTTCTCAAGCTCAGCCAACTCCTCAAATATGTTTCTGAAAAAAATGGACAAAAATGGTTAAGGCAAAATGAGCAAAATGACTAAGTGCAGTCTATTAGTTATAACTGCTTATTTGTGCAGTTATTTAATATGCAAGTATAAGCACGATGTATAAAATCATGTGGATGCAGGTCAAGATCGCAATGTCCACCTTGTAAATCAGAATCGAAAAAAAAATCTGATCTGTGCGACTTGATAACAGCATGGTTGGATGGATTAACTTTTTAGCTTCCTGGTAAATTTGTGTATTATTTTAGATTCTTATTTTCTTTCAAAGATGAAAGTCTTTAGTGCTTATTATAATAAAAATGTGGCTAAATATGATAAAGTACACAAAATTTATATTTATAACTCCTAATTTAAGCGCCATAGTACTATAGTTGTTCCAATACTTCACATGTTGAGTCTACCATAACACTAAATATTCTGCATCAACCCTTGAAAGACAATATTTTAACATTATGCTAGAAAAACATAATTGAGTGCTTGAATAAAGCATTCTAACTTGTGCATGTAGAAAAAAATGTATCCACTCCTGTCTCTGTCTCTTTGAACAGTGGACTCTTGTGTACGGGACACATCCAAATCATTGTAGGTGAGCCAGGACTGTTTCTTCATGTCATACACATCACTTATGTAGTGACCTACACAGACGTACAATTATTTTGAAACAGTCAGAATGAAAAGACATGTCTATTGTTGCAATGAATACATCATATATACTATATACACTAAAACTGTACCCAGACGGCTCATACCTGATGACGAGCTGGTGCCGATATGACTGACCACACTGATAAGTCTGAAGGAGTTGGCAAGCTCTCCACTCTACGGCAAAAACATGGAGTTATTAAAAAAAAAAAAAAATGGCTTTCCACACCATTCGTTTGGTTGAATCAAGGGATTCAAATTTGTTTGTTACTGATGAGCACATACGTCTGCATTTTTCTTTAACATCTCAGCTTCTGCTTCACTGTACTCCATTTCTAGAGCATCTTCATTACCAGAGTCATCATCAGAGCACATGAGATCAGGAAGGGAGTTGTTGAACTCTAGAAGAGCCAATATGTAAAAAATTAACTATCCCTCGTGCTGAACAGTGATCATGAATTCAGGCCATGTTAACGTTACATTTAACATTTACCTTGCAAGCTGAGCTCTGTTGCTCTCTTTAAATCATCCTCCTCTCTCATCTCTCTTGCTTCCTACACAATTACCAGGTAATATGTAACTTTATTTACTATAAACTTGTATTAAAAATGAACAACAAAACCAATAATAGTAATAAGGCAAGAGGACAAAAATAAAGGCATACTTGTTCTTGCAGACTCTGAGCAAGGGCTTGCTGCAACTCCTGCTCTTCACGTTCTTGGTCCAAACTGTACTGCTGTGCCCAGTCCAATTCACCCTGGCCACCATCTGGAGTCTGGTTCTCTTTGTTGTCATCCATAGTTAGATCCAAAGAGCCCAGAACGTCTAAGTTACATGATCAGAAAAGCATTAAAAGGTATCTAGCTGTAAGGTGCAAACATCTGTACTTCATAAATAAACAACTAAACTGAACATTGTAACATACTACAAACTAGAAAGTTGCATTTTTCGGCACATTTTACCTCCAGATGCTTTATCTCCTTCCAGAAGTTCCAAATGTTGAGTTAGCTCTTGAGCATCTGTATCTCCAAATCCTGTGTCAGGACTGCTGGTTGGTTCATCAATATTGGGGCCTGCATCATGACGACTCATCTCAAGTACTGCAGCCAGCATTTCGTCATCATTCATTCCATTTAATTCTGTTTGATCCATCGGATTGCTCGGTTGCACCTACACAAAGACAACAAAAGTTGATACTCAACCATTGTATAAAACAAGTAACAATTCCTACTATTATTCAAATGATTTCCAGCTGCAATCTGGCCACTTTTTATACAGAAAGCAAATTAGCAACCAATTGACTGCCCAGAAACTCACATCATCCGCCCGGTCATCATCTGCGAGACATTCACTTAGGCGACGTTTTCGAGCAACTTTCCTCGTCAGTTCTTCTTCGCTGTCTGAGTCGCAAAGGAGGACGCCAGAGTTTTCACATTTTAAGGAACCTTTTCTGTATAAAAAAAAAAAAGCAAGCAAAAATTAATTCCAAGCATTACTCAAAGGGGTTACAAATATCAGGATTGTTGACTCACCGTAGCATAGAGCCGTTCACAGATTGAGATGTTTTCAGTGTTCTAGATCTGTGTTAAAGAATTAACAAAATCAGACCAAATCTTACATTTGAGTTTTTTCACAGTGATTTTGTAAAAAAGTAACATGCCCAGCAGACAGCCTATAGGTAATTAGTAAAGTGATAGATTAAGTAAACACTTACAGTGCATTTTGGACTCTCCAGCCTAAAGTAAGAGGAGGATGTGTACTCTCTGTGCAGTGAGAGAGAAGAGTGAGGTACTTTGGAATTAGGACTTGCTGCCCAAGTTTGCTGTTCAAAGACAGCTGTGCATTGTAACTGTACCGTTTAAGATGAAGTATTAGCACCCTAAAAAAGAACAGACAATAAAAATGATCCCATCCAAGCAGAGCTTAAAATACATTTTAAATGGTCATTTGGTTTACCTAGGAAGTCTGCTAAATTTGTGTGTTACTGTTGCAGATTTTGAGCTACATTTCTCACAAGAGTATTCGATTTCTTCCATCTGAAATAAGTGGACAGAAAAAACATCAAAGTTCAACTTCATTTATAGTCCTGGAATAGATGCCCAAAAATATTGGAGATGTTAAACTTTTCTGTAACATCTTGAAATCCTTTCAAGTAAGTGTGTATTTACCCTGAAGAAAAGATCCAGTGAATCCTGAATAGATCTTAAAGGAAGGGACTTCTTTTTGCGAGGCAGGTCAATTGACAGATCATTGAATTGTTCACGTTTTGTTATTACCTCCCCGCAGCTAGAGTTCATGTGGACAGAAAGGCATAAACAGAATATTAATCCATCTTTGCATTTTATGTTTGGAAAACTAGAAAAACTAAGTGACAAACATAGCTTTGAAATTTAGTTTTAATGTTAAAATCACAAAACATACGAGCACTGCACAGAAAATGGCCAAAGCAATTCTACTACCTTTGTAAAGCTAGTCCTAGTGTGATGTTTAATAGTATTTTACAATACTTCCTTGTTAGACTATACAAATGAAACATGACACACTATAAGACTTCAGTTGTAACATCAAACTCAAGACAGATAAACTGACGCACACAAGACACGTCCAGAGTTAAATGATTTGAACTTCTGACACATTCAGTACACCCTGTTAGTCTCACTAAATGGTTGCAAACAGCAGCTCAAAGTTTTTGTGCTGTTCTGGTCAATGGATTGCCATATTATATCAGATTGAATTTTCCCGTTTCTATAGTGTATTCATTCAATGTATGAGAAGTCACAAAGCAAGAAAATGGAGAAGTGGCAAACCGGTAGTTAACATGTTGGATTTTCATCTGAAGGATGAGGGTTAGATTACCCAACACCATCAAGTTACACTGCTGGACCCCTGAGCAAAGCCTTTAACCCCAAATTACTCAGTTGTACGTAAATGTAAGTCATCCTGTATAAGGACATCTGCTGTAAATAAAAAATGTGTAATGTCTGAAACATCAAGTCAATGCCAGAATTTTCATGCAAGAAAATACTAACTGCAGGAATAATCTGGCGAACTAAAAAAGAAAAATTTTCTTTAAGACAACAAAAAGCTTTATTTTACTTTTAAGTAAAATACATAGCAAAAAATTCCAGAAAAACCCACCCACCTTTTACAGGTAATTGTGTGTTGCACTTCAAACTCCATGTTAACTGTAACAGGACATGTGTATATGCGTGATGTATCCACATCCTCTGCAAGCCGTGTGCTCTGGGGTTCATCCCAAGCTGATGATTCACTTCTGCAGGTCTTATTAATCTTCTCCACATCTTCCTTCAACTGATCCAGACACTGGCTCAGAAACTCATGTGCATCCTGGAAGAAGAAATTAAATGGATCAATTTGAAAATCTTGCCTGATTTTCTAGTGATAAAATATATATGAAAGGAATTTTACTGTAAGTTGCTAGACTGAGTGATCATAGACAGACATAAGCTACTACATCACTATGAATGCAGACCTTAGTTAAACAACTGACTTCCACAAAAACATAAATCCCAAACTGTGGATTATCTGCTGATTACTTGTGGTTTCAATACAATCCTGTGGCAATTATACCTCATAAAACATCAGTTTATACAGTAAAAGAGTAAAAAGTCACATTCGGTGAAAAAAGCATTTTAATATTTCCTTCTCAGTTTCGTCTATAAAAAAAGCACATGAAATAATATTTTTTTTTTAAAACCTACATTTTGCATGTAGCCAGAAAAGCGTTCAGCGGTGGAGGAAATAGCACTCTTCACCCTCCTTAATAAATCTTTCTTCACCTCTGCAGAGGAAACATCTTTTTTCAAAAGCAGGTGAGCAAAGCGCCTAAAAGAGAGATACCCAAACAATTAGAATATCTGGTTGCATAAGATCTAATAATAATAAACAATGGTATAAGATGTAAAATTTAGAGTTGTACAAAAGTACCTTAGTAGAGCATTCATAGGAATCCGCTTCCACTGAATACCCTGTTTTAGCAGGTCATTTGAAAAAGAGGGCAAGCTGAACAGTGACTGTAGGATGGCATTCATGTAACAAGTGTTTCCCAGATTGGAGAATCTTAAACATAAATATGCATATGATGGAACTCCCAAAATGCAAATCATCAAGTGAGGCAGACAAAAAAAAAAAAAGGGAGACTCACCCTTGCAATGGAGGCTGAGGTTGAGAAAGAGCAGAAGGTCTAGGCTTGTTCCATCCTCCATAATCCAGAGACGAGCGGACTTTTTTGAATGGAGTAGAGTGATTGGGTAGAACCAGGCTTCTTTTAGCTGCTGGTGACTGATTTGTGGTGGCAGGCCTTCAGCAAAGGTTAAAATTTAAATACAGCCAATACTTGCATTCCAACACAAAAAATGAACTAGAAAGGCTAGAAAGAAGTACACTAACAATACAAGCCAAATAACATTTACCTGTCCAGCAAGGAATGTGTTGGTGTGTAATCTTTACTTCCTGCTCTGCTACCATAAAAGGATGATGGTTGAAGAGGAGCAGAGCCAAGGGGAGCTGATTAGGAAACAATAAGAATTAAAAACATGAATGTTGCCAAACAGATAAGACTTCAATTATCATATTTTACACAAACACCAACCTGAAGCCCGATTCTCTTCTGACTGCTTTAGTTTTTCTTTACAGCTGTGCAGAAACTTCCATGAAGCATCTGTAATGGCCTTGTTGTTGCTGAAAATTACAATTCATGCCACAACATCAGTATATCCTTAGGAACACATCTTCGGATGGTACAACATTCATTCCCTATTGCTATTACAAAGGACACAAAATAAACTAAAGGTTTATAGGTTTCTATATTTTAAAATCTGAACATACACCTACCTAGAGGAGTCATTCTCTTTGGGGTAGTCCTCACTTAAATCGCTATCAGAGGTCATCAATCTTTTCCTTTTCTCGCTCCTGTAGAGAAACACATCTTTGATCTTTTCGTGTAAAATTAAATGTATGTATGGGTTGGTTTTGATAACAGTCCAAAGCACTTTTTAATATATATGAAAGTGCAGAGACTTTTCTAAATAATAAAAGTGCTTCAAGGTCTCCAACTATTTAGTTTCCACTAAAATTGCCATGAGCACAAAGCTCCTCTGAGAGGAGAGAGAAACTGTTTGGCATTAAAGTATAAATATTTCCTTGTGCGAACTCTTGATTAGATGTTAAGTACATGCAAGAAACACTACAGACAAACTCAGTTTGTACTTTGTATTAATGTAACCTGGGATCCCTGCAGCAGCCACTTTATTACTCTAATGAGCACCACAGACCTGTTTTCGGATAGTCCACTTCGTACAGGTGTTGACATGACTCTGCTCGGACTACCAAGGGGCTTTCGTGGTGTGCTCTCTTCTCTGCTGTCCAAACTTGACCTGCGTGTGGTCTTGATATTGGATAGAATTACAAAAGAGAATAAACCCTCCGGTAGTGATACATCTGTACTATTACGAACTCAAAATAACAATCGTTACCTGTTTTTCTGATGAAGACAAACCTGGATCATTCCGAGCTGCTCGGTTCCCAAGAACTAATCCAAAGCTGGCACTCCCCTGATTTGTCTTAAAAGCTAAAAATAAATTACAAAAATGAAGTGTTGAGGAGAATGATTATAAATAGCCTCTACATCTGAAAAAATCCATCAACAAACACCTGGGCACAAACAGCTTTAGACACACCTGGTTGCTTTCCTTTAATTGTCTCAAGATATTCCTTCAGCTTTTTTGCGACTGTGATGGGCAACCGCTCCAAAACAACGACACTTGAGTCCTTTAGTGTCAACGACAAGCGATTTTGACTGTGGGTGGGTCCCAAAACAACATTCTTCACATTTTGGCTTAACTGTAAATACAACAAACAGTTCTAAGTCCTAAAACTGAGCCAAATTGATAAAACACTGTTGTGACATGATAAAGCAGTGGTTAATGTGTTGGACTGCTAACTGGAAGCACTCGGTTTGATTATCCAACACCATATTTCCACTGATCAAAACATCAATTACATAAAGAAAATGTAAGTCCGGCTGGACTGGGATGTCTTCTAAATGCCACAAACGTGAAAATCCATCTTTGATAAACATGGCCATACCTGGAAATATTTTGGTGCTCCACCGCTGTTAAACTTTAAAACCAAATTGATTTTATTGTCTCTCTCATGGACCTCAAAAATCCCCTCCTTCCATTTGGTTGTGCCTACATCCAGACTGGTAAAACGAATCCGGATAGCGCCACCACTGGTCAGCTTTGGCAAGGCAACGGCCATCAGTGCAGCAAGTGGACAGGGCGCTTAATTGATTATGAGAATGAACAGATGCGTGCAGTGTCCCTCACAAAGCAAAGCCCTTAATGATAGAGAGAAAATGGGTTACAAATATCATCCAAAAAGGCTCGAACACATTCCTGTGGCCTCGAATTAGAGAATAAGATGGTTAGATGATAGATAAATGAAGGAATGTCATGCAAAAAAAATAATGAGTTTGGAGCAGAGGTTCCATGCAAGTCCACACGGGTTTGGCTTCAGTTGATGTCAACCCTTTGCAGCATTGTCGTAAATCCAATGGCCATGCTCAGCTGTTCGACAGTAAATGTTAGATGTTTTACCTACAACTAAGATTGTAATTACACACAACACTCAAGCTTAATAAAAAGTATTAAATAGTTTTGACTGAAACAGTAGCTGCAAAGTTAAAAAATGTTTTTTTTTTGTTGTTTTTTAAAAGCTGCCTAGTGTCTTGCTAACTTCACAGTTTATGAAGGCTGCGAAGAACATTCATCTTCTTACCTGCTTATTCCCTAATTGGGAGTCACAGGGGTCTGGTGGAGCCTATCCCAACTCACAAAGGGCGAGAGGCAGTCCATCACAGATTATTCATTCATTATTTTACCACCTTATTCCCTAATTCGGAGTCACAGGGGTCTGATGGAGCATATCCCAACTCACACAGGGCGAGAGGCAGTCCATCGCAGATTATTCATTCATTATTTTATCACCTTATTCCCTAATTCGGAGTCACAGGGGTCTGATGGAGCCTATCCCAACTCACACAGGGCGAGAGGCAGTCCATCGCAGATTATTCATCCATTCATTATTTTACCACCTTATTCCCTAATTCGGGGTCATGGGGGCCTGATGGAGCCTATTTCAGCTCACATATGGACAGAGGCAGTCTATCAAAGATTATTCATTCATAATTTTACCAGCTTATTTTCTAATTCGGGGTAATGGGTGTGTGATGTAGCCTGTCCCAGCTCACATAGGGAGAGAGGCAGTCAATCGCATATTATTTATTCTTTCATTCATACATACATCTTAACCGCTTATTCCCTAATTCAGAGCCTATCCCAGCGCACATAGGGCGAGAGGCAGGGGACCACCCTAGACGGGTCACCAGTCCATCGCAAGGCCACACATTGACAAAACTACACACACATTAACTCCAATAGAACCACCAATCAACCTGTGGAAGGAAACAGGAGTACTCGGGGGAAAAAAACAAGCGATCGCGGAGGGGAAAACATGCAAACTCCACACAGAAACTGAATCGAACCTGGGACCTTCTTGGTGTGGGTCGACTGTGCTAACCACTACACCACCTCGTGCTTTAAAGTAACGAACGACTGTCAATCAACCTGTGAGAAGTTATCTGCGACATTTCTCAAAAGATAAATAAACGTTCACATACCAGCGTCAGAAATTTTCCCAGAGCGACCGCGGTTTAGAAACAAAACTTAATACTCGAATAAAAAGTTAGCAGATGGCATCCTATCCAAATCCATAGAGAAAACATAAAAGTTAGCTTCAAGCTAAGTGCTTCATTTGTGCTTTTTTTGCTTTTAGAGGGAAAACTGTGGAAGTTTCCTGATATAAAATGTACATACCTTTTCCCGGGGTTGGCAAAAAAAACAGGCTTTTATTTTAGAAAACAACCCAAGTAATTGTGGTACTCTGTGCCGTGGATTAAATTTGCCGGCATGCGGCGGCCCAGTGTTATGTTGTTGTTGGAGTAATGGCGGGAACGTGAAAATTCACACCGGAAATGGGCGTCGAGAACACTGGCCACTAATCACGCGAGAATTCATCAAACAACTGTATGTAACCGTTCACACTGTGTAGTGTGGGAAATGAGTACGTGTGGGGCGAGGATGGATGGATGTACGCGAGTAAATGTCCAAATGAGATACTACATCCGCCCAGATTGTGACGTGACAACAAGAAGGACACTTTATTATCCCATGAGTCCGCGGGAGAAATTACTCATCTTATTCGAAAATGGCGGAAATCGGCGACGTAGTGCTTTTAATTTAAAGTAGTTTTAGTTCTTCTAAACAATCTATTTAAAAAAAAAAAATCGTAATTACGTAACATTTCCATGTAGGATATAATACGCCCGAAATCCATTCATACTGCCATAATCATGTTATATAACGCGTACTGTATACAGTACAGACTTAGTACTTAATACTTAGTACATACTTTAGTACAGAGGAATTAATTCATTCATCTTCTTACCCTTCTCATCCCGGCTCACATAGGGCGAGAGTCCCATAAGTACATAGGACAGTTTGCCAGTCCATCGCAGGGCTATACATAGATGAACAAGCACTCACACATTCACTCCTATGGCCAATTTTTGACTCACCATTCAACCTAATGTACTTGTTTTTGGACGGTGGAAGGAAACCAGAGTCATCTTCTCCTTTCGCTGCTCCTGTTAGGGGTCACCACAGCGGATTATTCTTCTCCACGCTACTCTGTCCTCTACATCTGTCTCTTTCACCCCAACTACCTGCATGTCTTCCCTCACCACATCCATAAACCTCCTCCTCCTTGGTCTTTCTCTTTTCCTCCTACCTGGCACCTCCATCCTCAGCATTCATCTAACAATATACTGCATGTCCCATCGCAACCTAGCCTCTCTCACCTTGTCTTCAAAACATCCTACATGCGCCAACCCTCTAATAAACCCATTTCTAATCCTGTCCATCCTTGTCACTCCCATTGAAAATCTCAACATCTTCAATTTGCCACTTCCAGCTCCTCCTCCTGTCTTTTTGACAACGCCACTGTCTCTAAACCGTACAACTTCGCAGGCCTCACTACAGTCCTATAAACTTTTCCTTTCACTCTTGCAGAAACTCGTTGATCACAAATCTCTCCTGCCAGTCTTCTCCATCCACTCCACCCGGTCTGCACTCTTTTCTTCACTTCTCTAACACTCTTCATTACTTTGCACAGTTGACCCCAGGTACCTAAACTCCTCCACCTTCACTACCTCTTCTTCCTGCAACCTCACCACTCCATTGCCTTCCCTCTCATTCACACACATGTACTCAGTCTTACTCCTACTGAATTTCATTCCCTGTCTCTCCAGCTAGTACCATCACAATATCATCTGCAAACATCATCGTCCATGTATACTCCTGTCTGACCTCATCTGTCAACCTGAAGGAGACCAGAGTACACAGAGGAAATCCAAAAAAGTATGGGGAGAACATGTGCACCAAAAGACCACCAGACTGGGCATTTAACCCGGGACCTTCTTATTGTTTTAATAATATTTTTATCATATTTTATGCAAAACACAATAATAAGAAGAAACATTGAAGAGCATATTTGCATTGCTTTTTTCAAATAATGAACATTATATAATCAATTCTAAAGTTAGATTTGATTTAGTACCCAAGACACCTACTGGCTTGTTTTTTGAAGATGAAAAAAAGACAAAATGGACACAAAATGGGGTTCTTCATCCAATATAATATAAAGGAAAATCTTATTGCTCTTCGATGGGTTTCCTCAGATTGTTCACAAATGTGTATATTAGGGTATTTGTGATATTAAAATTGCTCAAAGGAGTGAGTGTGACTGTGTGTGGTTGTATGTATGGCCTGCAATGGAATAGGATGGCGACCTGTCCAGGGTGTAACTCTGCCTTTCACCCTATGTGCTCTGGGAGAGACTCCTGTGACCCAATATTAGAGAATAAGCAGTTTAGAAGATGAATGAACGAATAAATAAATAAATTAATTAATTAAAGAAAAGGCATATTATAACTCAAAGCAGTTTGAGAACGATTGCACTTTGAGGTTATGGGTTTCTGTAGTTTTAGTTTGGATACATTCTTGTGTGATATAGGGATACACCCTGCGCAGATCATTAGTCCATTACAGGGCCACCACTTGTGGAAAACTTAAAAAAAAATATTTTTATAAAATACAATTTGTTTGTCACCTGCTCTTATGCTAACTTTCATTTATATATTTTCAAATGCCTGATAATGCTCTATCAAGACATGGCTAAAGTTTCATACCCACTAGGTGTCAGTGAAGTTTTCCATCTAAATGAATATAAACCACTATTAAACTTTATGTATCTTTATGTAAGCTCTGTAAAGTTATAATCTAAAATCAGATGGGTTGGGGGCATCATGAAAAACAAAGCATAACATTATCATGATAAATTATAAAAATCATGTACAATAACTGAAGAACAAGCTGCTGAGTCAGTGATGAGTGGAAAAAAATGGTAAATAGAATGTGTAGAAAAAGGAGGAGGGACGAAAGGATGAAGAGAGACTGCAGAGAGGCTCAGTGAGCTTATTTAGCCGTGCATGGGTGGGTGTGTGTGTGTGTGCACTTGGACAGGCCCTCCTTGTATCTGTAAGACAAATTTAGCTTTTTGACTCCCAAAATACTGCATTGAGATTGCATTGGGTAAGTACATTTAGCTTTCATTTTTTTTTTATAGATGTCTGTTTTCGTTTTTATTTGTAAAAACACAATCAGCAAGAATTTTATTTTTGTATTTAAAGATTTTACTTAAAAAACATGTCATTCTCTCTCTCTCTCTCTCTCTCTCTCTCTCTCTCTCTCTCTCTCGATAGACAGAAAGGGGGACAGACAGACAGACAGACAGACAAACAGACAGACAGACAGACAGACAGACAGACAGACAGATAGATAGATAGATAGATAGATAGATAGATAGATAGATAGA